>JAKTPN010000238.1:0-20729 GCA_030557665.1 Blastobotrys apis
CCCCCTTTGTTGAATATTTTGATAAAGCTGTCGTCATCATTACTGCTACCTGTTGGAAAACCTGGGGAATTGTCTTTATACTTGTCTAGAAGCGCGTCTTTTTTTACAGTTCCGCAAGTTGCACCCTTCCCCTGTACATACCAAGGTACCAAGGGAACTGTCTCGTTGCCAGAAACCGTGTCCCCACCCATAACCGGGAACAAAATACCGTCCTTTAGGTAATCTTGAACCAAATCTAGTGAGGACTCCAATACCATCGCTTTTTCAATTTCAGCCTGTGTCGAGATTCGTTCCGCGAAGTGCTCCCAGTCTTTGTCATCAATAGCCTGGCGGTCATCCTCATCGACAAGGCTACTGCAGACTGACCCCAATCTTAACGGGATAAACTTGTCAGCGGCAGTTAGTACTAACGCATTGGTATCAATGGTTGGCAATCCGCCGCACCGAGGAGCCCCTGTCTTCCTGTAACTAACAACATGAACAAAAATGGAATCTTTCTTGGCCCAAATATCATCAAGTATCTCAGGACTTATAAATACTGGTTTTTTACCCACTTGAGTCTCGACTCCATGATCCATAAAATAAGCGACACGCTCAGACACAACTTTCAAAAGCTCACGATATGCATCCATTTCCTTCAAAATTCTATCTTTTTGTGTACTCAAATCGACGGAACACAATACAATTTCTGGTCCTGTGAATATTTGAAATCTTCTACCCAAAGTTTTCAAAAAGAATTTGAAAACCTGTTGTGGCAAAAGGAAATCATTGTCTTTCTGTAGCCTGGACCACTGGTTCGAGAATGTTTCCAGGCCCCACAGGATCACTCCCGCTTGGGTTTTAAAATCTTGAAAGACCTCTGTTGAGAGCAAGATTAGTTCACCAAACAATTTCATATTGATACAGCTGGAAAAATGCGAGCAAAACCAGTTGATTTCTGTAAAGAATAAGGTTTATCACCATACAAATCTCGCTTTATCTGCTCTACCTGATGATATTGGCGTGATTTTTACGTTGACTATACTCCCTGAAAGTTTTCTTCCGTCTTGTAAAACTCTGCCAGCTAGTCTGGAATTTTGAATGCAGCTTCGAATCCATAAGCTGCCGATGCCATATTTGGACCACCCAAGAAACTACCACAGTATACAGCCTCGGCAGCATGAATAACCAACTTTCTCACTTCTAGTTCGGCCGTTGGATTGTAATTAAAGCGAATCAACAGATTTGATGTTCACAGCTTTTTTCTGCTGACTACTGGCGCATCCCGAGCTACTTGGTTTGGTGCTAATGGAAACACGACGCAGGCTACTGGCGTATCCACAACCGAACGTATTATTTCTCCAGCTTCCAACTCTGCCATGAGTTTGTAGTTGCTAAGTACCGCTACACAGTAAAAAACTTCATCTTCAGGCAATTTCAAGAAGTCTTTGGATCCTTTACTCTTAATCATATCCGTCAGTCCAAAGCTTCATCTATCAAATCATTGTATTCCTCCTCGGTATAACCTTTGAAGGGCTTATCCTCTTGTTGTCCGAGAATCTAGGCGAACTAATTGACAACAAACAATGTTAAAGACGAAAAGTTCATGCCGCGCTAGGGATAATACTGCGAAGGGAGGCTGTGCGGCGTGCGGCGTGTCTCCGAGCCGCCAAGGTGGGGCAACAGAAGAGACTGAGACGATATCCTCTTAAGAATCATATATTATATACTACTGTACAAGTATCCCATTTTTTTTTTAATCACTAATTATCTTAAGAAATTGTAATTACTGTTTCTTCTTCAACCTTTGTTTCGTCTCCTTTTCGTTCTCGACACTATCAGAGATTTTAACCCCTGAAGTCAAAACCATACCCAGGTATTCCAACATGATCATAAACACACACAACCCGGATGAAATCGAGAAATGGGAAATACCCGTGCCGATATCCAACCATGAACCTTCATCCACCACGAGGTAGAAAAAGTTCAACGAGAGCACATCACTTGCCGCCAACACCATGGCAAACAATGCCGATGATGGCACATGTAATTTCTGATTGAGAATCGCCAAAAATGTCGAGAGCACGGCAAACGGCACCAAAATTTTGAAAATTAACAACGCTGCCATTGGGAATGGATCGAAAATTGGCAACAATCGAGACACAGAGTCCAGCGAGAACGAGGAGATGGAAGCCACGTTGCCAATACCGAAAAACCCAACCTGCACAAGATAAAAGAAGAACAAGGAAAGTCGGAATTCACCGATTGATAAGTCGCCCCGGGTTCGGGTTCTGCTCGAGGCAAATGACGCGTTATAAAACAATTCTTCTAGATCCACCCATAAAACTAACAACGTGAAGAACGTAACGTAGAATAATCCTTCGTTGGAAATTGTGAGAATTATAAAGGTTGGTGCAAATGCCATGAATACAACCAGTAATCGGAACCGGTAGTCTGAAATTGGTGTAAACACATGAAGCATTGGGACAACCATTGACAAAATCAAGACACTCCAGCCAACCATTTGATTACCAAATGGAAGACCCTTTTTAGCTTGGAGCGACTCGACAGTGGAATTTGTCACCAATAGTGCTAACAAGATCAATCCAAGTTGAACCCCACATAGGAATTGCACACCAACTGACAGGTTTATCTTTCTAACCAGTTTGAAGCTGTAATATACACCAATCACAATCATTAGTACCCCTGCAGAAGCAATTTGTGGCATGGATTCCTCCTTGATAACTGGCAACACAGTAAACACCGCCATAGCCAAGCAAGTCGCAGCCCATGCGGCGCTGAGTTTCCAGTGCTGAGCCGCGACATGAGCGTTTTGGATCCATGGCCACATGACGGCGATTGCAAAACACAGTGAAAACACTTCACGATGGAAATATCCATATACCACAGCTTCCATCATGGCGACGCCAAAAAGCAAGGTAAGAATAGCGGTACGAGCCTTGCCACCAGACGTCGATGGCACTCGGTCAATCAGCGTTCTTGTACCTCGACGAATGGTTGTCCAGTGTTCAACCACTTGATACCAGAAAAACACTGGGAAAAAAGCATATGCGTAGAAATTGAGCGGTGATTGCTGCGAGTAGAATACCCAAGAGATTGATGCAAAAACTGCAGCCGCTGCAGTACGGATAACCCATTTGGATGACGACGATTCAGGTTCTGTCACCACAAACAAGTGCAAAAACGACGTGGTCGCATATCCAATCCATCCGAGGAACCCAAAGGTAACCAATGTACGCAAGAACAACCAGTTATAAGTCTGCAGATACCTCAATCCGGCAATCGACAACACCATGAGTTCTTCCGAGTGCTTGATTGCCTCTGAATACCTTTCACCCGCAATAAGCTGGGCAATCTGTTGTTTCCGATCCTCCACTGTAGAACCTTGGCTACTCAACTCTGCAAACCGCTTGAACTTGAATTGCCGGGCCTCTTGTTCATGTTCCTTTACCAAATACTGTTCAGCAATGGTAAAAGCATTCGCACTCAACGCCTCCGCCTTGACACTATCCGTAGCGTCGATAAAATCAAGAGGTAATTCACCAACAGAGTTTGCTGGATAGTTCAACCCGACAAGGTACGTCATCAAGGAAGCGATATCAGCTTGATTCACATCATTTCGCTTAACCGTGTTCAAGTCCCATGGTTCCGAAAATTCATCATGGTCTCCTTTAGCTCGCTTGTTTGGCTTTGGCACACCAGCACCCCAGCATACTAATGGGGTTCGGGTGTTATCTGGATGCCCATCTCCATGACTTCCAAAATCACTCATCCCATGATCTGAAGTGAAAACCCATGCAGTCTTACCGTCGTTGTAAAACTTTTCAACTCGTTCTTCCAACCTCTTGATCTCCCGGTCGATATACACAATATTGTCGTAATATTCAGCAGAATATGGTCGATATCCGTGCCCAGCTGTGTCAATCCCTAGCAAATGTAAAAAAAACACTAGTTTTTCTTGTCTCAAGTAATTGGCCAGTTCAGTATCCTTCTCGGCACGGTCAAGTAGATCGTGCATATGGTCAAACACAAACTTGTCTAATTCGATCGACGATTTTTTGAAATCTTCATAATCATTTCCATACATAAACGCGTCCACTCTGTCTTGATCACTAGCACCTTGTTTAAACATGGGGAGAATATCCGGAGATCCGTAAGAAAAGGTATGCTGAGATTGATTGAACACCGAGTCAAAATCTACTGGATTTTCCTTCCATCCTTTTGTAACGGCCGAAACATCTTCATAGAACCCAGCGATCAACGCCACATGCCCTGGCCGTGATTCTGTAGGCATTCTAGTATGTGAAATGCCAAACGTCGCGTCGTTCAACACTTTACTTCGGATATATGGTGCTAGGTAATCCGTTTCTCCCGTGGTTGGATGTGTAATCTTATCGAAACATTTATCAGCTCTCAAACCGTCGCCTGATCTGTGTTAGCATCTGTATAGCCATTGAATTTTTAGAAAGCCTCGAACATACCCACTACCAGGAACAACCGCTGAGCTGGTGCGTTTTCAGGGGTCGAGTAGTGTCGCATGCCATGTACCAACGGCGACACAAAATAAATGTCGAAAATCGACATTGTGAACATCAGATGGAACACAATGCCTACAAAAAGCACCGTCCATTTACCCAGAAAGTCCATCTTTTTTGTGGATTTTGTCGAGTGGTGGAGAGGTAGATTTTTCGGAGACGTGTTTTTGTCAGCTGGTAGAGAAAAAAAAAAAGTGAAGTGGTTAAACGCGCGCCTCTGCTAAACGTCAAGGTATTCTGTCCAGATCTCAAGACTGCTAAATATATGCCTTTTTTCTGTGGATTTCAGGTTGGATAGGCAATTCTTGTTTTCACTACTATCTTTGGAGCTATGGAGATTTGGAATTGCAGAACTAATTGTGAAGCAGGATGAACCGTATTGGGCGTCAATACGCGGACATGATGATATAAGGGGGTATCACCAAAGCATTGGCTTTCACTTTGCAAGTTTCTTACAGTCTGGATTACGAATTTAAAGTTATATAGGAATATAAACGATACCGTATTCGGTTTTTCTTCGTAACAGCTTGTACCGCCTTTCCTTTTCCGCCGCACGACAAACGGCATGAAAGCCTAGAAGAAATTGACTACCCCAGACGTCAAATAAAAAAACCTCAAGGTTAATGCATACATTCCAAAAAAATATATAATAATACTAGCCAATGCTTTCTACTATTTTGGGAACACACCTGGTTGCTCGACATAATCCTTGACAGATATAAACTCCTGCATGACTCTAATATGCGTCTCATAAGCCGAGTGCCATAGCGACTTGACTTTTGCATCCAGTTGCAGAGCTGCCATATACTCCTTCAAACCTTCGCCTGTCTTGAACAGCTCCAACCCATACGAGGCATCTGCCTTGATCCGGTTCTGCTGATACAAGTTCATATTTAAATTGTACTCATTCCACGCATTCTGATACCGTTCAATCATTGCGCTATAAGTGTCGAGGGCTTGTGGTGTGACTGTAGCCAGGTTCGGCATCACAGGAGGTACTGGTGCGTTCAAATGCAAGGCACTGAGATCATCATACAACTCAAAATGCTTCTTGGGTGTTGCCGCAGGTGCCTTGTCGCTTGGTTTAAAAGTGCGCGGACGTTCCACATTCACTGGAGTCGATGTAGTATTAAACTTTGGAGCTTGTCGGATTGGATCGATATATTCGGCAGCCGGTGGCTGTTGCGCTTCCCGTTTCCGTTTGGCTCCAATCGTATGCGCAATACCATCCATGTTAAAATCTCCATTGGTTTCCGTAAACGGTGCTTGGTTGACAAATTCATCCCGCATTCTTCGATATGTTGTTCTTTGTTTCTTTTTCGGGCTACCTGGTGGACTATCTGAGTCTGAATCACTCAACTGCGGCTGACGTTTACCAGTTGTTGGAGGAGGAGGCTCAGTACGTTGTTGATGTTTTTGCTGTTTTGTGTTGGCTTCTTGTTCCACTTCATCATCAGAATCGTTTGTCAAATCAACGAATTCGGTACTCTTGTTGCTAACATTGTCGTGCTCGTCTGTATGAGGCTCGTCTTCACTGCTAGTTGATGATTCAGCCTGAGCGGCTCGGAACCCAGATTCCCAATTCGTCTTGTATTCATTATTTCTCGTAAAATGTCGTTTCGTCGTATTATTAGTAGCGTTGGTATTGTAATCGGTAAAATTTTCGTCTCCAATTTCACTTTCATCTCCCTCTTCCTCTTCATCCAAAGGATTCTTCCTAGGTGAACCTGCACCGTCGAACACATTGAAATCAAAACCAAAATTGGCATCCGGTTTGGGATCTGTAGCACCACTTTTATCGCTTGGAGCTGATGCGCCATTTGTACTAGGAGGACTGGATCGCGGATCCTCTTCTGGGTTCTCTGTAGAAGTGTCCGCCTCTTTTTCTGAATGCTTTGGTTCTTCTTCTTGGCTTTCATCCGAAGGATCCTCTGCTGTAAAATGGCCCCATTGTGATCGGTCGCTAGCAGGTGGCTCAGGTCGCCCATACCGATGAAAATTTGTATACACTTTGTGAAATGTGTACTTCTTGTCATTAAATGTGCTAGATTGAAATGGGTTTGATCGATATGTGCTGTCGGTGGGACGGTCACGTCTTGATTCAAATCCAGCCGGTTTGGGGTTTGTATATCCGGTATACGACTCAGAAAACCCAGAAGCATATCTATTAAACCCACTAGGTCGAAATCTCTCATAGCTCTCGTTTCGATCTTCGTACACCCCTGTGCGTGAGTAACTGGTGTAAGTTTTTGATTTGGTTGGTTTCCTTGCGAATGGGTTGGATGCAGCATGTCGTGGTGATGAACCATGTTGTGAGCTTACTATCCTCTTGCTGTCGTATTTTTTTCGTTTCTCCGGGTCTCCTAAAATCTCCTTCGCTTCAAGGAATTTTGCAAACATGGCATCAGTGCCACCTTTATCTGGATGATGCAACAAAGCTGTTATTGTTAGTTTATACCATTTATCCACATAATTAAAAAAAAAAAACAAAAAAAAAACGTACCTAGCTTCCTATAAGCCTTGATGATTTCCTCTGTCGTACTCGTAGACTGTACTTGAAGCAGCTCATAATAATCAGTTCCCTCATTCATTTGATGACTGCTTTATCGGAAAAGAAATAATCACCAGCTTAGATATTTGTTTAGTTTTTGGATCAGAAGTAATCAAAAAATTGTTTGAGTGATGTAATAGTTGGTTTGGGTTGGGACAACAAACATCTAGAGGAAAAAGGAATGATTCTGACCGGTGGCAAATTTCCAATTTGGACCAGTTATTTTTGTCACTAGGCATGATAGATTTCAATATTTGAAGGTTATTCATTTCAGAAAGAACCATGACACGTCGGACTGCAGTGCGGCTTAGTGCGACCAAATCGTTACCACTTTTAAAGGTGCTCTCAGTGATTATCTGCACATGTTTTTCACATGGCGGAAGCCCCACTCAAATGCGGTGCGGCGCTGCCAGTCTTTTCAAGTTGGAAACGGCTAATACGGCCAAGAGCATATTAAATCAGCTAAATTAAAACCCTCACTGCTGCGAACTACGAACCCTTGGCACAGTTGAAACTGCAGCTACTGGTGCCCCCTTCTTAAAAGCATTTGTTCAACGGCCACTTTACATAATAGGAACATATAATACTCTTTAAATTCCAACTTTTTGCATCTCTGCTAGAAATCAGTCTTTTCGGTGACATGAATCTCCTGTCGGCAGTGAAGAGCCGGCCAATCGTCCTTTTCGGGCAAAGCTGCCGAGATATTATTAACACTGCAGTGAAGTTATACTGCAATGAACAGTGCAGTATGCTTTGGAAATAATTCAATCAATGTACACGTAAAACTGCTGCTGTTGGCTTTTCTACTAATGCATATGGAAAATAGCCAGTAGAATTGAGCAATTGTTGACCTAGGAGGATTTGTCTTCTCCGCTCTATAAGTCTCTACTGCAACTGCATAGTGCCAATAAGTACGACTGAGACCAATAAATGAAAATCCAGAGCAACAAACAGGGCGAAGCAACTATAACAGATTATTTTAGCTTAACATCTCTCGGGGTCTAAAGCAATATTACGTAGAGATCGAAGGTTTCTGAATAATGTTTCATCATGCGTGTGAAAATCAAGGGTCCCATGGTTTAACATTGTATCGATTCAGTTGAGTCAGCGTCTCAACTTTAGGTTTTATTGTACGTTATAGAATATCCATTTTTCCCGTGGCGCTATAGGCCTTGAGCTCAGAGTCATTTACCGCACAATTTAGTTGTCCGTAAGACAATTCTATTCCATACGTGCGTATTTGAACGATCTTAAGATATTTTCTTTTCTATCAAACGCGTGTCTCTAACATCTTACAACCCAACTACGATGCCACGGCGCCGCTACAGCGAAAGGTGATTTTTTTTTTTTTTTTTTTTTTTTTGACAGGACCGATCTTTACCCCGTGCCATGGCCCTCTAACCATGGCTATGGCTAGTTTCATATATAACGAAGTTTTAGCTTATTTAACAAGTACTACATTAGATAGGTTTACTTTGCCAGAGGGAGAAACAAGTAAAAACACAGCAGATGTCGGTAATGTGAATCATGTCCAACTCCAAAGTTTTACCACAAGTCTCAACTCATTTCAACCTATCATTAAACTAACTGTTTGCGATCCCGAATCAAACATCAAAATACTCTGGAATCGTGCCACGTTTTATGCGGCCCGAATTAGTACTACAATAGTCGTTTAGCAAGCCCGCCGGGACTACCAGTAGCTACTTATCAGAACGAACGGTACTATATACGAATATCCAGCGTTTAGAGTTCGGAACTGCATTTCAGCGAGCATGCTAAAACCCATACTAATGTCCGGATCCATCCCCGGAGTGTTAGATCTACGATACCGGATCACTTAATGCATCTTCCTGCGAGTAGCCGAGACCATCCAGCGTTTAGCTCTTCGGTTACATGTGGGCATGAGGAATAAAGCAACCATTTAACTGTCAATGGAGCAGCACCCTTCAAGACCACCTGCAAAAATCAAAGATTGCCTTACAAACAGACAGTGCCACAGTTAACCTACCGTATCCAGATGGCCGGTAGGTATCGATCGACAATAGCTGGTTTCAGATTTGTAACCGTTGTTACGATCCACCCCTCAACAGCCACCAATTTTATGCAACCAAATTGCTGATCTAAACCCATTAGTAGATGTACGTGCCTTCTGCTGTGACAGTTGTTAAAACGTTAGGGAGAGCGACCGATCAGGAATATGCATCGACAATTCTGTTAAGGATGTCTGCGAAATTGACTGTTGAAATTATTCCCTTGGAATTAATTACCGACCCGCTCAGGAGAAATCCCGTCAACCCTTGCGATAACGATAACGTACTGTACCAATCCAGAAGCAGCCAACAACCTTCCTCGATCGAGTGATTTAAAAACGCTCAAATTATCATGGGCAGGATCGGGCCGGATCTTGTATCAGAATACCGTGTATATATAACGATATCGCCCCATCCCTAGACCATTCTAATTCTATCGCGCCTTACAAACCCTGTGTCTAATCGTGCGGAGGGGGTATATAAAGCTCAAAAGCGCACTGAGTTGAAATAATAAGGCGCGTACGAAATTTTTGAAATCTGTTGAGCTCCAAGTTTGCAGCTGGAGGATAGCATGCAGTTAAACATGGCGATATGCAGCAGCCCCAGCTGCACAGATCTGCATCCTCAACAAGCTTTTGGACAACCCGATTCTGCTCGCATGGAGTATGAGTGCCCGGATTTTAGTCAGCTCTCAGTGAATCAGTGAACACAGCTATTGGGCTGTATTGCGATCATCACTATTGGTATATAGACCAGGGAAGCCTAGATTTCTGACACCCACATTCTAGAGTCTCAATCCAACCATGGGAAGCTATAGCCGGCCACTGCCATGCCATGCCAGAAGCTCAGTTGAGCAGCATTACGCATGAAGCACTGCTCAGCGTTTTTCAAAAAAGAAACCAGAAAATCACGACCTTTATGGTTAAAGAACTTGCTATTATTTTAATAACTTGAAATCCTGAATAAATATGGCCTGTGGACAATTATCACAAATATCCAAAATATCCAAAACATCCACAGAATAGTGGCTATAGCTGGCTTGACAAGAATTTGAGGTTTTCGTTGGTCCGGCTGCATTAGCTTGGGTTCAGGATCTCCAACGACCTGCAGACTTATATCGAACAAAAAATTTCACCTATACTCATATAATTATGCAATAGACAACCGGTAGTTATTTAGTCGACCTGTAACGAAATACTTTCTTGTATGAACGGGAATAATAAAAATTAGAAGGAAAAAATGATTGACCCCGTCCGGATAGGGTTGAAGGAACGGCTCACCTTTTACCGGATATATGCTATATGCTGTTCAAAAGGTTGAACTGAAACCGACCAAAACCCCTCCAAAAAAAAAAAAAAAAAAAGGAAAAAAAACAAAAAAAAAAAAGTAAATTTTAGACTCTGGCAGTTTCCTCTCTGTTTAAACAACTCCTACATAACCTCATAACAACGACGTGAACCCAAAAAAAAAAAGGCTTCTTTTTTCCTCTCCATTTCCATTCTACTTTTTCTAGTCGTTGTCGTTGATACTAACTAATCTACTGTGCGCTGCAAGTTAGAGCATAGCGAACCAAAACAAGGACACACCACCATTTACAATCAACTCTTATACGGGACTTTATTGGTAATCCAAACGACAACTAAGTGCAAATACGACAGAAAAAGCTAAACCCGCTCGCACATATTTTCGTATTTTTGAAGGGAGGGAAGCAAATAATAAATATAAAAAAAAAAATACAACGACAGCGAGAAAAAAAAAACAACAAGGTGGCCAGAATCAACTATGAGCATACCATCCGACGAAGAACCAATAGTGCTAAGCGCTGCTGCTCAAGGGGGTTATACACTATATTGCTACAAAGACCAAGACTCTCGTCCTCGACTAACAGAACATCATTTGGAATCAATTTCTGATGATTTGAAACAATATCAAGTATCATTCAACTTGTCCTCAGCAAATGCTGGTTCACCACAAACAGGCACAAGACGACCTTATTCCAATTCTCATTTGCCACTGCATTTACGGAATCTAGCTGTCATTGATTCGAAATATTCTGGTTCGCATCGTTCTTCGGAAATTTATTTTTCAGTTTTATTACCGTTACTGAAGGCGTTTGGGTTGGCCCACGTCTATGTCTCTACTGCATCGCCACGAACTATTCCAGATCATGCTAGATCTTTTTCTTCTTCTTCAACGGTGATCTTTCTTGCTGGGGACACTTCTATTCACGAATTTATCAATTGTTTGGCTGAAACCAGGGATAATTTGAGGCTAACTGTGGCTGCTGTACCAACCGGAACTGGTAATGCATTATCAACATCTATTGGTCATAATACGATTGCACAAGCCATTTCTAGAATATTCACAGGAAAAGTGGCCGAACTGTCAAACTTTAGGGTTAAATTTCCTACTGGGTCGGTGTTCGTATCTAACAATGGACCGGTAAAATCGTTACAATCGTTGGTGGTTACTTCATGGGCATTTCATTCAGCATTGGTAGCAGATAGTGACGCTCCAGAATATCGCAAAATGGGTGCATCAAGATTTCAAAAGGCTGCCCATGAGAACCTATCAAAAGAACAGATTTATAATGGCCAAATCAGGTATAATAATGACAGCCAAGTATTGAAGGGCCCACATTCTTATGTTTTGTTTACAACGGTGAGTTCTTTGGAAAAGGGATTTGTTATTTCGCCAAATTCGAGAGCGCCATCTGATGAGTTGTATATGGTGCAATTTGATCATTTACCAGGAGATCAGATAATGGAGTTGATGATGCTGGGTTACCGTGGAGGAGAGCATGTAAATGATTCAAGAGTGGTATACAAAAAACTGGAAGGAGGAGATTTGGCAGCCACTATACAAGTGAATGAAAAAGAAGCTATAAAGAGGCGATGGAGTGTTGATGGAAGAATCGTGCTTGTTGGAGACGGCAGTAATAATGATACGGATACGAATGTGGTAAAAGTGTATAAACCTACGCATTTTTATAACGGATGGGGGTTATTTATTGTAATATAATAAACTGAGCACTCGTTTCTCATTTTTTTTGTTATTGTTGTTATATCGTGATATCGTAGGTTCTCTTCTTGTTTATTCTCTAAACGGGTTTGCAATTTGAAAGAGTCAACCTTAGCACCCGTTTTTAAAAGTCAATTCATGCTTATGCATATGCTTAGTAAGGGGCTGATTTGATTGATTTGATAACTTTTTTTCTCCCTCCTAATATTCTCCTTATCATTATCCTTTGCCACCAAGCTATTTTTAAACGACATGGTTTTGAACGAAGTTGAACAGCAATTGGAATACGAAAAACTCGAAGAACAGCTTCCTGATTTGATCAAGAAGGCTGAACATTCCGAGTTGTATGGGTATGACTTGAATGAGTTGACTGATGAATCTGGAAAGAAAATCAAGGAGCGACTGTTGAGAAAGTTTTTGAAAGCAAATGAATACAAGCTAGACGAAACAAAAACTCAACTATTGAATACTTTGAAATGGAGAAAGGCTTTTTGCCCATTAAGTGCTGGATTTAAAGAAGACCATCGGCAACTGTTAAACGATACTGCATTTGTGACCACTTCGGAGATTGAAAAAAATGGTGCAACCAAGACTCGGGTGACTACCTGGAATTTGTATGGAGCAGTTAAAGACAGACATGAATTGTTTGGTGATCTGGAAGGGTTTTTGAGATGGAGAATTGGATTGATGGAACAAGGATTGGCCTTGATGGATTTTACTGATATTGATACTTCTTATATGACTCAGATTCACGATTATTACAATGTGAGTTTCTTGAGAATGGATACCGAGACTCGAACCGCTACTAAACAAACGATTCACACTTTTCAAAGCTACTATCCAGAATGTCTGGATACCAAATTCTTTGTCAACGTTCCTTGGATTATGAGTTGGATGTTTACATTGCTAAAGCCGGTAGTGTCGAAGGAAACGTTGGATAAGTTTGTTGTTATGGACAATGGTAATAAACTAGCCGGTAAGCTTGGCAAATGGGTTCCGAAGGATACCTATGGAGGTGAGGGATTACCATTGAAAGATCAGGAAAAGAAGGAAGTTGAACCAAAGAATATGAAGTTGGTTGAAGAGCAGTACCAGAGATTTGTTGCCAAGAAGGATGGTGATGACACCAAAGGAACCCAAGAGGCTGAATCCGATGGTGAAACCAAGCGAGTTGAAGAACCTGCTTCTGAAGCTAAAGCTGTCCAATCATCTGAAGTAGATTCGACGTCAGCTGCAAAGGTTGAGGCCGCAGTATAGGTTCCATTAGTACAAAAAAAAGACAAACGCGTGCACGCGATCAAGCAAGATTTAGCTTCTCCTTTAATATTTTTTTAAGACAAACTCTACTCTTTAAATTTTCAATACATTCTGAATTATGCATATGGATGGCGATGGTTTGTTATTAAAATAAAGAAGACGACGAAGTTACTAATATTCCCATTAGATGCTATGAAGAAACTGTTGGAGGAAGCTGCGATCAAAGATCTAGAGAAGCGAAAACGGAACGAAGAGGAAGAGGAAAAGCCGACGACGCGATCAAGTCATGATGCTCCATCTACTCCAAAAGCTAAAAAACAAAAGAGCCAGTTCCAAGTTGTAGGATCTCCAACCAAATCACCGTCAAATGGCGTTAATACATCACCGCGATCTCCAGCTCGTATGAAGCTGGGGTTGGAAAAACGGATCAAGGCAAAGGATGTCAAATTGAGGCGGACAAAATCCAATCCCACGTCATCAGCAAGCTCCCCAAAAGCCTCCAAGCAGTCAATCTCGTTTGCCGATAAAATCATGGGTAACAAAAAACTGGTGGAGGGAAAGTACCAGGTCAAGAAGGAAATCATGACCAACCGAGTCAAATCATTCGGGCCTGTTGCGCCGCCTCTGGGAAACGATGGATCTGTTGGACAACAAGAACTAGACGCGAAAGCGGGAATTGAATATGAAGAATACTCCAAGTTGCGAATCCGAAAGAGATTGATTAGCCAAGATTCGTTGGTGAAGGAGTTGGAAGGCAAAAAAGTGCTACTTCTTTCGCAATTACTGGCGATTGTAAGTCCACCTAAATTCGACCCTCCTTCATATGCCAACTATGTGGTGATTGGGATTGTGTCTAGCAAAAGCGATGTCAAGCATACCAAATTCAACCAAAAGTACATTGTTTTCACATTAACCGATCTAAGTTACGATCTTACCGTGACCATCCGAGGTGAAGCGCTGGATCAATACTGGTCAATTGGCGAGGGTACAATCGTGGGTCTTCTCAATCCAGGAATATATGTCAAGGGGAATGAAGCTGGAGGGAGAATGTTTGGACTGCTCCTTAGCAGTGAATTTGAAGCGGTAATTCAAATTGGAAGGTCCTATGATTTTGGTTACTGCAAGGCGACTACAAATAAAGGCACCAAATGTACGGCATGGATCAACAAGAGAACGACAGAATACTGCGAATATCATACAAAACTGGGACTGGATAGAGCTAGAGGTAAACGTCAGGAATTAAATTCTGCTCCTACCAAAACCTACACAACAACACTAACTACGGCGTCTTCTAAATCCATGCATCATAACAAACCCTCCGCATCTAACAATACCAAAGAACATCACGCACAACAATATCATCATGGATCTGGAACCAATATTTACGTGACACCGGGAGGAGCTGTGGATGAAGACACCAAATCGCAAGCCGAATTGGCCCGTTTGAAAGCAAAACGGACCAAGGATTTAGAGCGAGAAGTGGCCATCCGTCGCAAACTCATGCGGCTGCCCCAAGCATACCTGCTGCGAGATTACGACGAAAAGGGTAATATAATCCAAACAGAACAGGAAATACAACAAGCGCAAGCTCGAGCTGATAGCGGATCAAGATTATTCACCCCGGAACAGGTCCGCAAACTGGGGTTCGACCCAACCAAACGCGAACGTGATAAAGATCGCGAGGTGAATAAAGATATTGGCATTCTTAAGGGAAACGCCAACACGGTATCCCTGGAGCGAGCCAAGCAGCCAGCAGCAGCAGCTAATGACAGTGATTCTGACGATTTAGAAATCATTTAAGTCTAAGCAATTCGTTTTCTATTCAACTCAAACCAATGATGAAAAGTCCCAGATTTGTCATCATACGACTGCTCATCTTCCACTTCCCACGGTTTTGGAGTGATAATATAATGAATATTCTTGACTGTATCGTCATCCCACACGTCACTGTGGTTATTCTTCAACGTTTTCAATGCGTTAAATTTATAAGATAGACCAATCCACCTGTTTTCAAACGCTTCTGTAATCAGTTCCTGATCCGGGAATACATACTGTTCAGTACGATCATTGGCCAGCATGTCTATCACCCGGTGATAATCCCTCACTGAAGGTTTCACAACCAGTAACCCACTGTTAACCATGCCAATCCCCTTGCTACAATCCGGTCCATAAATATTCTGGTGATTGGCAGCACGATTACCCGTATAGGCGCAATTCTCCGGCACCCAATGTTTGGGGTAGTGGGATAGCTTGAACGGGTTACACACACAAGCATGAGCTGCAGCCAATGGGTATTCATCTGTCAGTTCCACCTTATTATCTGTATCCAAAAGTTCGTCCATATTACGAATCACTACCATATCCAGGTCCAACAATACCACCCTCTCCAGCTCCGTTAGTGAAAACACCTGCAATTTCGTCCAAGTGTCGGAAAACCGTACATCTTTACTAAAATCGCCTTGTTTCTTGGGCACCAGCAACTTGACCTGTCGTTTGTAAATCCCAGCTGGATATTGTTCAACCAACTTATCAATCGCTTGATGGGTCTCGGCAGTTAATCTATCACCAGTATGCAAAACCACCAGCGGATGTTTAGTCCCGCATTGCTGTAAAGAAAAAGCCAGCGTGAGTAACCCAGGAAGGTAATTGTCATTGGTAATCAAAGCACACCACGCACGTTTAATCTGGCTCAAGTTGGAGGACGAGCACGAGGCGTCACTAGTCATTGAGGAAAAAGATGAAAATGGAGTTAGAGAGTGGTATACCGAATGCAGAGTTTCCGCGCCTTGGGTGGATCATGAATTATATATATATAGTTAAATCACTCAATTAAAGCGCTCGATCGGCTATTGTTCGTAGTCCGCGCGCCGCCCACCCGTAACCGGGCCGACAACATGTATGTATAAGCTCAGACACATTAAAGCCGTACAGTAAAATAACACAACAGCGAGATAGATGCAGATATCACGCCATTTCTGTCCTGGACACAAAAAAAGGCTGGATATTTGATTAGGTTCTCTCTTTTATCTCGGGCCGGCATAATAATGCAAATTAAACAGCAGTGTGCGGCTCAAAAGCTTGACTATTAAATACTGGAAGTACTGGTGCATTAGACTGAATTCAAAACATATATCCGTGTATTAACTATAGGGGAAATACAAACTATTGCTATCGAAGTGGTAGGTTCACAAAGCATTTCATCAAACTGACAGGTACAGCTCGGTCTCTATCAGTTTCATTTCCAACAATAACAAAATCACGGTTGGACACGGCTCTAAACTCCACGTAATATATTTGTATCATGTGATCCATCGTTCCATCAATCAGTCGCTTGTCCTGTTCAAATCTATCTACTGCCGGTCTGCTTCGTAGAAGCTCCGACATAACGTAGAACGGTTGGGTGCGGCCACCAGTTGCGTAGAATTAACAAGCCGAGCGAAGCCGTGACTAATCTGTTCTCGGTCCTGACGGTCATAGTCGTCCATCCCCGTCTTCTGAGGTGGTATCAGACCCCAGTTCTTCGTCTTGTCCCACATTCCGGCCTGCATGCCATTGTCTCAGGTCTCGTAACATTTGCACTACTGGTTGTATTAGTTGTGGTGTTGATACTTGGTCCTCGTACATGTTGGTGATATATAGTGGTTATTCAAGTGCAGTAATGAGGCTTGAAATTGGACTAGGCCGTTATTGTTTCTGAATTATAAAATTTATAGTGCTAAAAAGAAAGCTAAACACAAGCCCTCTTATCAAGTGGAGAATTCATAGTCTGTTCTGTTAAGCGCTCATAGATTTTTTCACTTGGTCAGATCTGACTGTATAATTGATTTATAAACCACCACCCTCGCCGCATCCAACGCGGCACCAAACGACCAAAAAAAAGTGACTATAAATAGCTATTTATTATAGAGAGATTACTTGGTTCTGGTTTTCTCGATTTAGAAAACAATGCATCACACTAGCAGCTACAGCACGCACTCCATAGGTTCCATCTCCAACAATAACAAAGTCGTGGTTCGACACGGTTCGAAACTCCACGCCGTGGCTTTGCTTCATCTTGTCTACCAGGGCCTGTACCAGTCTACTATCCCCTTCATCTCCATCTACTGGCGGTCTTCCTCGTACGAGCTCCAATAAAATATAGAATGATTCATGCTCAACAGCATACATGTCCGGTTGAAAAATTCCGCCGTGGAACAAAGTTGGGCCGAGTGTTGACCCTTCCAAAGCCTTGTATACAGCAATTATGTCCACGAATTCCGTCACATTCTGGTTGTCAGCTGGTATTCGCTGGAAAACATACCTGGTTGTTTGGTCAACCCCGCGAATTGTCACCTGTTGTGGTTGCTGCAGCCATGGCTGGCGGGGCGGCTGGATATTGTCAAACGGCTCCATAGAATGGAATTGACCATGCCGAAAAGTGGCCACTTGGAAATGTTGTCCCGGACTAAGAACTACTCGAAGTCGTTGACTGACTAATTGAACCAGCTGCGAGTGCTGGTTAAGTCCCATTACGGAGTAACTGCGGTGCTGGGAGAGATTCGGGATCCTATTGCGGGCTTCCCTGAAGGGTCGAAGGAATATTAATGGAGGCTTTCGGTGAGATCGAATAGAATTATTCAGACTTTGAATGTCGTTGTACCACCGAGAACGAAGTGTCCCTCTCACTTGCTCTAGATCTTCATCATCAGAACTTCCTTGGTCATTCTCACTCTCGTCTTCTGAGACTGTCTCCGTCTCAACCTCTTCTTCCTGTCTCCTACTCCTTTGCGCTGCTTCCCGCTGCTCTCGAAGCCTTTGTGGGGAAAAAAGTCCTCGATTCTGGTTCATGGTAGTTGAGTCGAATTGTTTGTGGAATAAATTAATTGGACAAGGTTTTTTTTGCTAGCGTCTAACTTACTAAACTTTATAGTCCTATATGTACATCTCTTTGCGCCTCCTCAAACCAGGCACTGCCTTAAACTCAACATGCGGCGCCCGCATTACCTACCAATATTTCACTATTCATATTGAATTTTGGATAGGCTGAACTTTGACACAATTGTAGACAATCCAACAATAATACGCCGCGCTGTCTGAAACATTTCTTGTCTCACCACGTTTACTATCAAGTAATGCTACTGAATCGAGAGGATAGACCATTCGAAGGTTATACAAAGAACGGATTCATTAACTTACTAAATGAAGCTCTGGACGTTGATGGATATGATCGAGAAAGAGCCGAAATTACCAAACAATTTTTGAAGCTGCTTGGAGAGGATCATCTCTATTGTGAAAGTTGGAATGGATCCGATGTGCCTCAAAGCTATGAGCACCTGGCAGAACTGGAAGCTAAAGAAATTATACGTTCACGTCTATACAATAATAGGCTAAAGAAAGTTTGCCTTAGGACCATACCAAGCGACTCCTCGGCATTCAACAGTGTATCCAGCGATGTATCCAACAATGGAATGAACGATGGACAGCAGGAGTCTAAGGACATTAAACCTGGACGCATGTTGATTCGCCTCAATTATAAACCAATGGGCGAATTAGAAGTAAGAAATCTGATTATTAATGCTGCCAAGACAATATGCAATGGTTATCGGGGGCGTGGCCTAGACATGGCCAGCGCAGCTTTCGGATTTGAAGTCACATTCGATAAGCCACAGCAAACCTCATGGCATGAATATTTAGAAAACGCAGTAATGGACACCTACAACTGTATTATTCACGATTTGATTTACTCTATTTGTGCTGGTTTCCAGGTAAGATCGGAACAGCAGTGTGACTTCCATAATTCGGTGTTAGACGTTCCAGACTGGCTGGCGGAGTTTTGCAACATGCCGGAGCGTTCCGAAATGGAAGCCACTGAGCACTCAAAAATGAAAAGTTTCAAACTAAAGTCAGGGGTAGTTAGAAATGGGATTGTATACCGTGGTATTCCATACTCATTTACCGAAACCAGGCGTTTTTGTTCACATTTTCCCAGCTGTGTCAGTGAGGAATTGACTGGCGAACCAACCGTATTCTTGAAAAAAGTCTTTGAAGTTTTAGGAAAACAAGCGGAGAGTGATTCTGAGGTGCAGAAGGGCCTGGAAACATTCACAAACCAGTGGTCCAGGCTACAGAAGGACAATGATTTCCTTTTGCCGCAACAGGTTTTCAAATTCTTTTTGAAAACTTTGGGTACAAGATTTCAAGTATTCACTGGACCAGAAACTGTATTGTGTTCCGTCGATTTGATTACACAAAAAGATAGCATTTTGAAGGAAATGGAGGCATATCGCGAGCTTTTGAAGGTTGTGTCTGAGCGTGTCGCTCATTTTACGGATCATGGAGTTGAGACTCAAGTGGGTAAAAAACCAGTATTTATAAGTCCTGAGATACTTGATGATATTTGGGCCAAGAGAGATTCCATTTTTGTTCAAGATTACCTAAAGGACGGTATTTTGTTCCCGGTTATGGGTGGGGACACGGTTTCTGGCAACGAGACAGTTCCCTTGGTACCTTGGTATGTACAGGGGAAGGGTGCAACTTGCGGAACTGTAAAAAAAGACGCGCTTCTAGACAAGTATAAAGACAATTCCCCAGGTTTTCCAACAGGTAGCAGTAATGATGACGACAGCTTTATCAAAATATTCAACAAAGGGGGTAAACCTGAAATATCATACCACCATGAATTGTTCGGATTATATTTGGTCAACCTCTATGCTGGGTGGACAGTTCCAGTGTTTCGAGGTGCAGGTGTGATTACACTTGATGGTGAGCCGCAGTCGGTTACAGGACCTTATATCTTGATGGAACGCTTGCTGCTGAATACCAAGTTCAATCCGCAGAATGAAGATCATCAAAAGCTTGCTCATCATGCATTGGCGACGGTGCTCAGTTGTGGAATAGCACATGGTGATGTTTGGGCTCAGAACTTTGTTCATACCAGATGCACTCCAGCAGTTGATGATGGTAAACTGAAGAATCTCGGGCTGGATAGCAAAGATGTCGATCAGGTGTTCATTGTCGATTTTGCCAATTGTATATATTCTAATGAAACTCTTGGGCTGATTGAAAATGTTGATCTTGATGGACTCCGCGTGGATGCCCCTATTTTGACTGCTTTGAAGGAGGTACTGGGAAAAGATCTTCCATCTCGGGAGGAGGCGGTAGCGCATCAGGAAAAGGATATCGAGAAGTTTTATGACATGATCGGAAAAGAAAAGCCTTATGATATGTCTGTTGACAGGTTTGTTGAAATCGGCATGGCCTACAACTGCACTCATGAGTCATCATTCAAAGAATTGTCGAATAAAACGGTTAGTTAGGAGTATTGATTAACTGTCCTGTGGGTTTGATCGGTGGGCT
>JAKTPN010000239.1:0-18027 GCA_030557665.1 Blastobotrys apis
AATATTTCGGGTGGTCCATGGCTTCGGTGCTTTATGGTTGGATGAGTGATATCTGTCGGCATAATGCTCAAGAACGGGCAATTGTTTTGGTTGTAATGAACGTGTTGGCACAATCTTCAACTGCATGGATTGGTGTGCTGGTGTGGAAGACTGTTGAAGCTCCACGGTATATCAAGGGGTATTCATTCACGGCAACTTCGGCTTTTTGTCTTGTTGTTTGGACGTTTGTTGTGTTGTGGTTTTATAAGCGTGATGAACGAAAGAATGCACACAAGAATGGTGTGGTACTTTACAATAGTGAAAAGGGTGAGCAACCTCCACAGGTCGAATCTGCATCTCAAACGAGTGCTGATGTTGAAAAGAGCTAAAAAGGCTTGAAAATGGAGCATAAAACCAAAAAAAATTAACGAAAGTAACGATGAAAAGTATTGACACTGCGGCGAGGTTTTACAGCCGCATGCAATTGACAATTTAATATTATAGATAAAACAGCAACTTAATTCAACATTTTGGCATCTCTAAAGAGAGCAATGTAGTATAATAACGTAGGACTGGGTGTCATGATGAACCGCATTCTTAGCATAGAAGCGCTGGCATACCAAAATTCAGTCTTGGCTCCGAGCGTTGGTAGAAGTACGATTGAAGAAGTGGGGCCGTAAGCATAATAGCTGAGATACCAATCAAAACAGTGACCTTAGCGGAGAGTTATGAAACTTGGATTAGAATCCCTTACAGGAACTCCATCAGTGATGATGATGTAAAGAGTCGCCCTCACGCCGCACCACAACCAAAATATCAGTTATTGCTGCCGGGGAGCTATAATTAGACTCCGGATTCAATCAAAAAGTTAAATGAATGCAAGGTAATGTCAAAATAATTTGCATAGCCGAACTTTATGACCATTGGCGTTCACGCGTTATTCGAGATGTGCGTTCATCCTGCTTGCCGATAACCACACGGATGTTTCCGGTACATCTAAAGATATCAAGGCTTTTAAAATCAACCGTTTTTGAAGTTTGAATAATTTAAGGGTGGTAAAAATATCAGCATAATACGTTCAGCTATATAAGCCAATAAACATTGAAGGGCCAGATTTTGACTACGCCAACAAGCTGGCCGTTGAAGAGCTACAAACACACCCGCCAACCTCTGCCGCTCTCAACGCACAATGTCAAGTCAAATTGAAGGGAGTTCTTAGATCATTAACCACGTCGGCCAGATATCAATTGGCCTTGATTATGCATATTGCCGGCGAGCCAGTCCCTACCATGCATTATCGTTATGCTCAACCATTTCCTTACCGGACCAACAGTTCGGCCCGTCATTTTCACGTCGATCACGGTCCTTACATCTCTAAATGAAAATTTCAATTTTTTTCCCATAAATAAATACATGCAAATTTCCATCCTTTGAAGCCTTGTTTTCGACTCCAACTGATCCTGCAGCTATGTACCAAACACTTGTAATTTTCCTTTACAAACCACGATGCCCAATTAGAGACTTTGTAGCCCCATTGATATTCAAATCCGCCAAAATCTCTTCCAAACCAACAACGTTAGTTTGCATGACGATTGTATTCGATTCCTTTTGAGGGTTTTCCGTAGCGGTTGCGATTGCCAGTCCGGCCAAGAATACCGCTATTGACGTTGTATATTTCATTAATTTCAGGGTGTGTGGAAAGAATGTAAATATTCAAAACCCGTTAACTTGTAGGGAGGCACCAAGGATATATATATATATAGCCGTTTAGCCACAACGCAGAAAAAAGCAAAAGGGGCGTGCACAATTAGGGTGCCGTTTTATGCACAATGCATTGGATCTCGAAACGAAACAAAAAACCCGTTGGAAGCTCTTTATGCACGATTGTAACGCATTGACTATCCGGAACAAGCGTCTCAAAATCTAGGGAGGAATCTCCAACTCCACATGCCCTAGAGCATATGGTTGTCAATGGGATACCTCCAGGTGCTTGTATGTCAGTACTAGGTATTTACAAGACAACCTAATCCTGATGGATAGATAGCTCGGTTATCGATATAGGTCTAGAACTCGCTTGGGGGTTCTTGATGCAGCCAATATGTGCGGCTCAGGGCGCTAATCGCGCGCGGCGTTTCTAAAAATACGTGAGTTAACGACTGGAAAATATTCCAGGAAAAAAACCCAGCTCCACCAAATATAATAATAAAAATGCAATTAACAAATAATGAACAAAATAAACAAAAACACACTAAAATCCAAACAATGCAAAAATAAAAATAGTTAAAAGAGAAATAACCTCTCCTCGACTACGAATGCCCCAACACCTGTCTATACAACAACTCCACTTCATGAACCAAACTCTGCAGCGTGATAATAATTGCTTGATGCGTCAGGCCGGGCAACCTTTGCCTATGCAACCCAATCCATTCAATTGGAGGCGTCGCTTCACCCATATCGCGGAGTTGTGGAGTTGCAATCACTGGAGGAGCCCGTGGGACGTAAGAATAAGCACCCGATAGTGCAACATCTTTCAAGTTTTCGTCCAGATTCATCGTACCCAGAACATCCTTTTGCGTCGTAGTAGTGCCAGTCTTCATCTCATAAGCATTTCGACGCGTGGTATACGCCCTGGCATGGTTCTCCCACATTTCACGGATAAAGTTGACGGCACCAAGGTTCCACCCAACTTCAACCCGGCCGCCGAACGACGACGTGAAGATATACTCCACGATACTCTTGCCGACCTCCTGCCAAGTGGTCATGGAGATGTCAAATGCAGGCACATTGATAATGGTACCACCACGGGCACTTTCAGTAGCATAGTCCACAAACTTTGAAACCACCAATTGGTTCACATCTTCTCCGGGGAATGACCGACGCATTGTAGCCAACGCGACGGTGAATTCCGTCATGTGCAAATCCAGATTCGAATCAAGCGTCTTGTCCTCTTGTTCTTGGCCATACCTTGCATTGACCCCGTCGACCGCCACAAAGAATACCACAGAATCCGCCATACTGTTGGGGAAAATCAGCAAATTACAAGTAGCAATTTGGATATCCATCATGGTACGCAATTTCGCCATGACATTGCATAACGTAGGATCTCCACGACGACCACCCTTCTTTTCTTCCTTGGTTGGTTGATTCGACGATGAATCCTTTAGAATCGCGTTATACGATGCATGCGACTCCTTTCGCATTCGAACCACAGTATAATAAATATCCAATACATTCGAAGCGGCCAAACCTGTGAAATACACATTGAGCACATTGCAGTTACCAACGACCATCAGCCGATCACCCAGAATCCTCTTGGAATCATGTTGGTTCGACATGGACAAATGCAACGACTTGATATATACCACGCTGAACAAATGGAAGTCAAGAGACATTTTGGCTTCAAGAGAATCCAACCCAACAACTGCTTGAACCAAAGGAACATTGAAATCGCCGCTGTCATCAACATCGTCCCACATGATGGCCGTGTTCATACGCAACTTGCTCAACCGGAGCAACCCACCAAGTCTTCCTTCAGACGACAATTCGACCATGTCAAACCCAGCGGTCATATTCTGTTCCCAGTTGGATGATTTCTGTGACGACAACCAGAACCGATCAAGTTGCACGGCAATTTTACCAATAGACTGACCCATATCGACCATACTCTTGACATTGACAACACTGACATCCACAGACCATGGGATAGCAACGGTGGTGGTTGCTCTTCGATACCGCAACACAATGCCCTCTTCATTATCACCGTTGAAATCGTAACCACTATCTTGATCGTTATCACCACCACTACTGTTACCATTACCACCACGAATATTACCGGAAACTCCAGCCGAGGGTGTAGTAGACGTGAGGACACCACTTGGACGCCAAATGTCCATAAACAACTCTAAATCTTGCATCTGCTTCAAATTGATATCCAGAGTGACATCTGAAAGTTTCCCCGTAACAGAAATACTCTCTTCAGCAGTCTCCACACGATTCTTGGACCCAAACAGCATCAAATCATCAAGTAAAATAGACCCCGACACTTCTCGGGAATAAATATGTTGCAAAGATGCCCGCAACCCTTGTAATCGAGCAGTGCCACAGAAGAACCGGCCACTTTCATGCTGCGAGTCAGACGTATTCACACTAAACTCACAACGATCATGAGACAATGTGGCGGCAACCTTGGCAGTAGGGACACAACTCAATGTAACCTCCTGTTTTGCAAACCTCACCCCGATATATACATCCAACTTGTTAAACAACGTACCAGATGAATTGGAACTCGGAATTGCAGAAGATAACCTTCTTTCCCTGCTATTTCGACGCTGTTGCTTCTTTTGATTATGATTCGACTGCATGGCTTCTTTAATCTTGCGGTACACCGTAACAGCCACAGGGACTGCCTTTGGATACACCGTGTTCGACGATGAAGAAATCAACACCTGAGTACTAAACTGGTCGTTTTGGTTTCCTTCCAGTTTATACGCCACTCCAGCTCGTACAGATGGAGTTTGCAAAAACAATGCAGGGTGCAGTGCATGCTGCGCGGCGGCGTCAGCAGTCTCATTGTTCAAGTGAGCATTGCGATAAAACTCGACTTCATCCCACAAGTTGATATTCGCTGCTTCAAACATGACAGTCAAAAACAATGAAAACGGTAGTCGCAACTGGTTATTAGTGCCGTCCTTTTTGGAGGATCCACTCTGCGGCTGCGGCTGCTCAACTGTCGACTCGGACGGCGGCGGCGTCATACCTTCCAAAGAAGCCACAGTCTTGGTCATTGAGTCCATACATGCGGCCACAATATTGACCACTGAAGGGAGCAAAGTAATCTTTAGAGAATCACCACCAAGTTTCAAATTCAAGCTTGGATAAGGACTGGTCACTTCATAATGCACCATAAGCTGAATATGGGGCAAATATGCAGTGTTTGCACTATCACCACTGCATTCATCTTCCAAAAACACAGTTCCAGGAGACGCAGGGGTCAGATATACCCCATTCAGCGTAGTTCGAGCTTTGAGTGATGTGGTAATGATTTCAAAGTTTTCATAACCCAGCAACACCCCCGGTGCCCCAGACTTGGAATCTTCAAACAACCAAGCCACAGCCACATCGTTCAACCGAATAGCAGCAACTGATCGATCTGCCATCCGTTTAATGAGTTGACTATATGGCAATGGCTGGAATTCATCACCCTCTGGTTTGGAACCTTCGTTCCCCTCCTTAGCCTTTTGAGAATGCTTAACCACTGGTAAAAACTCCCGTTGTACTACAGACAGCATGGTAAACAGCTTTCGAATCGACTGAGGATCCAAATTGACATGCAAGTAGTTACTCGTAAAGTCAATCCGATCCTTGTCATTATCACCCTTGCCATCAGATTGTCCTCCACGCTGCTGAAACGAGGCAGTAGCTTGAGTCGAAAAGAGCCGCACGTGATTCTCAGCCAAATCCTTACCCACCAACACCACTTTGCTTTCTGTACAAGAAAAGTCTCCAATAACCGGACGTTGAACAATATCACCTTGCTCGGTGATTTCAAACGATTGGAACCGAACCGTCACGGCAGATCCGTCCAAAACTATTGTATCGTCATGCAGTGTGATCAGTGTTATGCCTCTTTGAACTGCAAAGTTGACATTGATGGCACATTGTGGCTTGTGACTGGAACTTTCTTCCTGTTGAATACCATGAGCTTCTTTATCAACAACTGTATCCATCTTTTTGTACAAGGCCTCCGCTTTTTCCTTAGCAGCGGCGATTTCTTCATGCAACCCTTGATTCAAAACATGTTTTGCAACCAGCGACAGCGAATCCGCCAACGCTTCGACCTGATCAACATTAATAAAAACTTCAGCGACAGCAATCCCACCGGCACGGTCCGCAAGATCTACCCGACCAATAGATTCGATATCGTTAATGCTAAAAGCCCCCAATCGAGACCCTGAAGTTTTCCTGTTGTATACCTCTAGATTTTGATTCTTAAACTGCAATTGTGCACAGGCGGATGCAGCATCCACTTGGCGGAAATCAGCCCGGAACATGCCAATGTGGTACTTTAGATTTAACGAATCGACAATATTAAACTCGGCATGCCCAGAAGCCTGCTCAATCTTGAAAAACAACGGACCCACAAAAAACGGCTCATGACTACTACTTTTAGGTGAATGTAGCTCATTTCCACTTTCGGGGAAATACTTGGAAAACATCCTGTAATCCGTATCAACCATCCGCAAAGCAAGATCCGCAAGTTTGATCAGGTCATGATCCAGTGAAAACCTCGACTCTTGAATTGTCAGCTTGAGATATTTTGACGACGTCGAGACTGGCCCAACGAACGTCAACGAGCTGGAAATATTCGACACCCGATACCACAGAACAGAGCTTTCATCTACAGCCTCATTCAGCCCAAGTTTCATCTGTTCCAACTCCGTAATCAGTGAAACACCCGCCTCCTTCTTCTCTGATAGATACTTGACTAGCATAGTCATCTTGAACTCATGCGAATCCAACTGCAAGTCGGCACTTGGAAGCGACGCAACAGCCGAAACAGTATTCACAAAAGCAGTGGTATTGATGTTCAACACTGGAATCACCAGATCCTTCCGTCGGGTGTGCTGATGATGTTGTTGTTGCTGCTGTTGTTGAGGCTTTGAGCCACTTTTTGGAATATAAGAACTCATGGCATCATAAACCTTCAGCAGATTATAACTCAAGCGTGTTCTGATATTCGAACAAGCCAACACAGAATCTACATTCAGACTTGGCTGGTCGGTATCCGCATCTCCACTCTTGTTCCAACTAAACAACAACCGAATGAAATCAAAACACAAAAAATCTTCTTCCTCAAGATACTGAAACCTCAATGTTATGCTCTCGATATCAAGCAGGGTGATAGTATGCGATGACATAATCGTCTCAGCAAGAGAAACCTCTATAAAAGCATGGCGAAAGAAATAACTCTGCGGGATGTTGGTCAATTCCCAGCTTCGCCATTTGGTAAACACTTCAATAACCCGACTCTTGATATCATTTGGCAAATCCCAGTTGTTGCAAGTCACCTTTTCATTCAACCGCTCCCGCCAGTTTCTTGGAACATGCATGTATAAATGGCGCAGCCGCACGATGATCTTCCAACTGGTGGCCGCTCGTACATGCTGGGGCGACCGGATCACATATGCCGGTTTTGTCAAGACTGAAGGATCATGCTGGATGCCATATCTTTCCCCAGCCAATGCCAGTTCGTAGATCATGAATGCACACCGATCTTGGTTATTAACAAGAGACAAACCTTGATTCTTGTTCAGATTTTCAGCTTGCCGCACACTCTTTTCCAGATAGTCTGATAACCAAGAAACGTGACTGCCAACAACTGCCGAGTCGATAGACTTGATACGCAGTGACCCAACACTTGACTCTTCTTCATGATACCAAAACTCCAAACTGTCAATCTGTACCACGAGTGGAGTATCATCTTGCGAGTCTTGCATGTCCATTTCATTGCGGCCACGCCGCACGCCAACTGAAATACTTTCCATGTCAATGTACACAATCTTACGTACCGGCTCCTCTTCACCCTGCATATACTCACCAATACTCTGCGGCTGCTTCTTGTGACTCAGACGTACCGCAACGTTGATATCCCGACAATCAACGTATACGTGGCTTAGCTCATTTTCCAGCAGTGAATGAATCTCAACTGTTTCTTGCACAGAACCATATTTCAAACTCACCGACGGAAGAATGATTCTCATATTGGTAGTATCCGGCTCACCATGATTGATATATCGAATCTTATTCAATACATCGACCTGCAAGGTATCCATTGTATCTTCGGTATCTAGGTGCTGTGTGGTACCAATAATCGAGTCAGCCGCACCCAACGCCTTTGGCCCTACATAGCCTTCCAACGGACCCAACTGTATAATCATATTGTCGTATTCCACTTCCTTGTCAAGCTCTGTCTTTGGACAAATCTGCTCTTGGTTGGAGTAATGCACGGTAGGGGTCAGCCGGAATTCAGTGTCAGTTGTTTGGAAATCTTGCAACTTCTCAGACCGGTGCCACTTTGAAGGTGGAGTGTATGCATTGTGCTCGTCATTATAAACAGGTTCCCCTCCTCCAGGTACAGGAATCAATCCCTCTGGCTGGCTAGCTGTTGGCAACCGAGACACACTACTCATTTCAGACATTGAAGATGCAGGAGAAAACGCGCGTGTGCTCTTTGAAGAACCCGAAGAGCTATATTCACTTTCTGAAACACCGGTAGCAATAGCAGATGTAACATTTGGATCAATGATTCGAATTGTTTCACCAGTTAACGGTGGCGGAACATCCGGTAGAGAAATCGATGGGAACAGACTGCCTTCGACAACTGGTGACGGGTCATACTCCCCAGAGAGTAAAAATGGTGCTCGGCCAAAAGGACCATCATGCAATGCAATATGCAACTGTTGATTTGTTCGAAAGCGCTCGAAGTCCCGCTTTTGGACAAAATTTGTGATCATAACTGAAGTCTTGAAAGCTGCTAGCACTGCTGGTTCTTCCTCATGCAAAGGTTTACTCAATACCGCCATTCTGCACATTGGAATCTTGCAAGTAATTCTTGCCGTGTACCGTTCATTTGCCAAATCATTCAATGACAAGCCAATCGAGCTAGTCACCAATTCAAGTGTGCAAATGTCTGTATGCAACTGAACATTGATTGATGCCAGCTTTAAAGAGAAATAAGTGACATCGTAAAGCTCTGGTTCTGGTAAAAGAAGTGTGTTTTCCGAGTCGGCAAATAAATACCCAACAAAATGGACCGCTCTATTCAATGCTTGAACAGTTGCAAATGGTCCATTGATAAGTATATCACCGATATCAAAGTCCCACTTGCAGAAATACGTCGGTTCTGTAGGTGGCAGTCCAAACAACCGGTGCCCGTGAATTACCAATCCGTCTATAAAAATTTCAGGATCAAACTCGGGATATCGTCGTGACAAGTCTAAAATGATGTCTGGATCCATATCACTGTTATAACAACCTTTTATAGGGCTGATGTTTGTTTGAAGGTCTGAGATCGTTAGTAAATAAAATTCTAATGCATGCTGAAACGTACCCATGTAATAATTTGTGAACCGCACATCTGTATCAAACGATGCAAAGTCAAGCCGCACGTTGGAATTTGCAGAATACAAGTTTGCCGGTAAGACAACCGTGGCATCTGTGACGTAGACGTACAAAAGTACATCCAGGTCATTATCACTCTAAAAGATTGATTTAGTTAGTTTCATCTGTTTCAAGAGAGCAACATACTCGATGGTGAACATATTCCACTGGTTTCGGGTCAGGATCGTGCGCGTATTCCTCCAAAGTTCGGAAATGCGCACTCTCACCAAAATAATTCTCTCGAATCTTTAGCAAATATTTCAGTACAAAACCGTAGCACATAAAAGTAACGTTGGAGCCACCAACATTCATAATCAAAGTATCAGTCTTGTCATGGGTTGTCTTGCCATAATAAGAATATGATCCATCCATATCAAAGTCATAACCCCTTCCCAAATCTTTCGATTGTAAAAACGACTTTACAGTATGCCATGGCGGTGCCTCTATACCCAAATCAAACCATGGTGCCTAAAACAGTTAGTTAGCGTTTTGTCAATATGACGAAATTTTTTTTTTCTCCATACCCTCATTCTAAAATCAACTTGATTTTTCACCGCTTCAATCTGCTCTAGTGGAACTTCAATATTGATTGTCAATTCATCACCACGCAGAGCGACCAAAGTATTATCTTCAAAATCGGAGGGATTATTGATAATGTTCAAGTCGTTAACATTCAAATAAATAGCAAAATCCTCAATGGTCCAATCGATATGGTATCGAGATGGAGTAAACAAATCATATGGAGGCGTCGGACTGGCACCGAAATCCTTGAACAAATCTGTCAACAATGTAACATGTTCCCGTATGAAAAAAGTCTGGAGTCCACGAGATGTATTTTCAAAAGACCAATTCTGCAAAGCATTCCATTGAAGAGGGTAATGAACATTACCAGATATTTCATGCGATTCTGCAGAAAATAACAATCCGTGATTGACGCTTGACCGAAGTTCTGGGCGTTTTAAATCCACATTCAACCTAATATTACTGCCATTAGGCTTAGACACCATATCTGCATCGAAAGAAATTGTAGACAAATCTTGACATTTCAACTCAATCCACCCAAACGGTCTAAGCGAATGCGCATTCGGATTCTCCTTGTATTTGGCAAAAAATTGAGCATTCTTGCTGAACTCCCGCATTGGTACACGAATAATAGCATCGCCGTGAAACTCAACCAAAAAGTTCATCATGGTATACTTTCTCAACTGACACGGCTCTAGACGAGATGCGACAGTAGCATCTGCACAATACCGTGGCAACAGCATCGACTGTAGTGAGATCCTCTGACGATCAGCCCATGGACCATAATGTACCGTTGAGTCAGTAAATGAACAGCTGACCCCCCATTTCGGAGCAGTACCGCTGTTGCCAATATCTGGACCATCTTTCCGTGCTGTGGGATGTACAGTATTCGGAACATGACCTGGAATGTCATAGTAATAAGTCATAGTCCCCTCAGATGCATCTATCAAAGTCGAATACTTGCCATATTCTTCAACCAGTTCGTTCAAATCCCCGTCACTAGTCGTATCATTGAACCCTTCATCCGGTTCGCGTGACAAGTACCTGCGTAGACCCTTCCATTGAGACTTTTCCCAGGATTCTTCATCTTCAGTGTCCGAACTATGCAGTTTTCGAAATAACAAAAAATTGACTGCTTTCAATCCCCCACTTGTCGCTCTTCCCCACAAATACTTGGCACCTTTACGCCTCTGGTTTTGCAAAGATGGCTTTTTACGAAGCAATGTGTCTTTTCTCGGTCCTTCGTAATCAATATTGGACCTCATTTCTAATACCGGCTTGACCATGCGAATTTGATAAATCATCTTGTACTTGTCAAGTACGTTATCCGTCGGACCTACATCCACAGATGCTTTTCCTGAAGCAAAATGCAATACAAGGATGGATGGTGTTGTTTTGTTGCCTATTACTACTGCACCTTTGTTGCACTTGACTTGAAATGGCAACAACCTCAAAAACATTTTCTCGAACATGCTCATATCAGATGCGTTGTCTTCCTCCTTTGTGCTCTGGCTATTAGTAGCAGCCTCTTTTGCAGAAGCATTTTTTGGTGTTCCATATTGTGTAAAATTACTGTTATACGAGCTCTCGGACATTTCACTCGTAGCTGTTGTCGTTCGTCCATTAACATAGTCATATAAATCGTCATAAGCGGCAGATCTGTTGAATACAAACCATTCTAGCCCTTCGACTTTCAAAGCTAACCGACTAGGTATACTCTCATCCGCTTGTTTTTCGTCATCTTTGTTATGTGCTTCAAGCTTCGACAGCCGGCGTCTATGTAACCAATACCGCCACGTAAAGTTCCCCTGTAACGCCAACACTACTTCATTCGATCCCACATATGATAAATTCTTAAAGAATAAACGTCCTCCTAATAACGACAGTTGAACGCTTTGTACTTTTACTCGTATGCGATGGCGGCGCCATAAGTGCCATCTGAATATTGCCGACAAGATAGTGCCGAACAAGCGATTAAAGAAGAAAATCACAAATAGTGTGACAACCGTCGCCAAAACCCAGTCGACTATAAAGACCCAGCTAAACTGCTTGGTTCCTTCAATAGAAGTCGAGTCAAAGTGTGAAGAAATATCCATTTGCGGCTAACGTTGGCATGCTCTGTCGCAGAAAGGGTTTGTGATGAGAATAGATGGAGATGGTTATTTCTTGAGCGCTCCCACTTACAAGATTAGTCCCAGCTCACCGTGAGGATTGTGCGGCGTTGGTGATCTCTTGAAACATGAAGAAAGGGCAATAAAGACAGTCTTTTTTTTTCATAGTGTTGTTATTTTAGGGGAGAAATTGAATATGGCTAATTGAAGAGCTTCTATCTCACAAAAAAATCTATCTTTTTCCGGAGTTACCCAGCTGTTGCCTTGGATACATATCAGCCGCAGCAGCTGCAAGTATATGTAATGCTTGCTAGTCGATCAAAAGTGACTTTTGACAGACATCACCTATTGATCTACGTTGCTGTTTCGATTTATGTGAAGGATAATCATTGGACTGAATAAGAAATTGGTTTTTTTTTGTTTTTTTTATAGCAATAAATAACTTGGCATTAATGTACATATCAGTTGTTCGTTTTATAGAATATATCGTCAAAAACATACACATTATTAAATACTTCTAATAGCAAAAAGATAGAATAAGGAAAAGTAGAAAGAATGAAAGATAGAAATAGAAATAGAAAATAGAGTGTCAGTAATACTAATTAAAAAAAAAAAAAATCAAAAAAAATCACATTCAGATCAGCACCATTTCCTTATCATCACGTACTGTCATCACCACCGCCAAGGTTTCGATCTTTACTTTTCATCTTGCGAAACCAACCTCCAACTTTAGCAGAAGGACTTGATGGTGCAGTTCCACCAGGTGATGAGGACGGTGATATCGTCGGAGCACCGTCGTTAAGTGTCGGTGGAGGCAATAAATCACTTGGTTGAGACGAACTAGCGGCTGAGGAAATATCTTCACCACTACCCATATTGAATACCATTAGTGATCTTCGCCATTTGGACACATTTCTCTTGGAAGAATCTTCATTTGAGCTATTTGGACGCCGTCCAACTCTTCCACTTTGGTGTGAAGTCTCGCCATCATCATCATCAGTTTCACCATCATCGAACGATGAACTTGACATCGCCTTTTCAATACCAGAAAGATCAGAATTGGAGTCATTTCCATGATGACTGTGGAAGACTTGATTTAATGACCGAAATCTCGGAGATCCAGACATTTCATGAGGTAGTGATGAAGGCGGCGAAGCAGCCAGTGCTTGATCAATACTTGGATTTGGATTAACTTCCGTTGATTTTTTGCTCGTAGAACTAGTAGTAGCAGCACCTGGGGAATAACTAGCATCATGATGATCCCGTTTGGACGGACTCTTTGACCTTCTTGAAAATAGCCCAGTTAATCCACCACGCCGTTCACTGATATCAGACCCTGGACTCTCGGCACTTCCGTAACCATCTTGCGCTGGACTGTCATAATTCGTCATCGAAATTGCTGGAATTTCTCCGTCGTTCAATTGTGGACTTTCCTTAAGACCAGGTACTGGTTTACGATGCGTTGATGGGATCGTACCAGATCGAGATAATGTACTGCTTGATGATGATCCAGACCCAGCCCTTGGTTTACTATTACTTCTCCCCCGCCGAGTAAAACTGACACTTCTTTTTAACGTCGATAACAACCCATCAGTCTCCTGAGAATCATCTTGGACTCTTTGCTTTGGTACAATTAACGTTGGACTTGCATTGTGAACTTGAGCAGATCTAGATGCTATTTGTGGTAATGGACCGACACTGCTCAAGCTCTTAGAATGCCTCCGCCGAACTGGGACCGGTGCAGGAGAATGGATTGGTGGCGAAGTCGCATCATCAGTAGTAACTGCTGTACCAAGAGATACATTTCCTGATAAGCCATTCTTTTTTGCTTCTTCGTGCTCTTGAATTGCAATAGCTTCAATGTGTGACAAAAATTTGTTAGAATGCAAAACCAAAAATTCAATAGCAGCTCTTGACAAGTGATATTCTTCTGGAGCCATATCATGGCTTGGATGCGATAACAAACTTGGTTGAAAGATAGCCGCTAAATTTGATGCAGGCATTCGGTTCTCATCCGACTTTGCAGCAAATATTGACAGCAAGTCCAAGATGTACATTAGCAATTGCCGATTAATTTGTGGTAGACTTGTAATCAGTTTCTGATATCGATCAACGGCTCGCTTCGTATCTTCGAATAACGCAGCTTCTTCTGGAGTAGCTGGATTTAATTTCTCTTGCTTTACCGTGGATTCGTCATTATCTTGTTCGCAGGCCGGTTCTTCTTCTTGTTGACCGGAAAGTTGCTCTTGTTCTTGTTCTTGTCGTTGTTTCTGGCCTTGTTGAGTTTCTGCCTGCAAAAGTGGCTCATCGACATTGTTATTATTAGAATTAATATTATTATCCTTGGACTTTGCCTCGATGTTGTTATTGTTACCACCGCCATTTGAAAGATTGCCACCGCCAGTAACATCCAAAAGCTGCAACACTGCAGGACATTCTCTCAACGGATCTCTAAACTGTTCATAAAACTGTAAAGGAATAATCGGTTCTGGCATATTATTGAGATATCGGCGTAGAATATTTGCCGCATCATGAACATTGAATCCATTCCAATCCAAACCTTTACCAAACCTAGGAGGCGTATTGAAAATAGCTTGCAACTCTTTTATTCGTCGAGCAGAACCACTTAACCGAAAAATTCCTTCTACTTCTGTTGCATTTTTCTTCAAATAGACTCCACATTTCGCTACCACAACTGGAATATGACCATATACAAACTGCTCTCCAGCAGGATCAGACAGCGAAATCGAAACATTCGCATAATGAATAGATTTTTTTAATGGGACACCGAATATTGGACTATCTGCCACATCAGACGGTACTTGTTGCTGTTGATTATGGTGTTGTTGATTATGATGATGAAGATGGTGATGATGTTTTGCCCCCGGAGACGACGATGGACCAGGTGATGGAGCACCTATAGCCGATGATGAATGTGACATATGAGGCAATCTTGGTCGTTGTAAATATGGTGAACCGGGACCCGTACCAATACCAGAGTCAAAACCGCTTGTTAGCGTATTTGCTGTTGTATTAGAATTGTGGTGATGATGATTTCGGTGATGGTTTCCAGAACGAATACTATGTTCAAACTCTAGATCTTCTCGTTGACTTAATTTTGGTCGAAACTGTTTCCACCAAGATGATAGCGAAGTTTTCGTTGGAGGAGATGATGAAGAATGTGTGATTGTTCCAATGGTGGAGTGAAGAGTAGAAGAGCTGGTTGTGGCGGAAATATTATTTGCAGAGTCACTCATGACTACTGCAAGGCTGCGGCCAATTTTTTTTCTTTTACTTTTCTGTCGCTTTTTTCCTGCTTCCTAGAATTGAAAACTCTTTCCTGCACAATATGCAGCACCTCGCCCCTGGTAGAGCAGTACAGCAAAAATAAAAAATAAAAAAAAAAAAAAAAAAAAGAGAGTTGTGGCTTAACGTTCCGTAATGGGTGGAAGGAAAATGTCGGGTGCCTTTACTTTTTTGGTTTGGTCTAGACAAGCCTGCTATAAGTTGGCGGTGGAATAATCGTATTATTCACCTTTCAAAGCCCTAGGATATTAAACCCAGCCTAGATGTTATTGTTTGCTTTTTGGACAAAATCCAAAGATCCCTTGATGCAATAGGGGGTCGTGCTTTAAGGATTGTTTGGTCGCAATGGAAGTGTATGTAAGTTGAATGTCGAGAAGTTTGGATAGAAAAAGCCTGCAGAATGGCTTGAATTCAAAATAAGCCCAGCGAGAAAAGAAAGAAAAAAAAAGCTTTAAATTTAGGCATAAAGGAATAACCCAAAATTTCTTGAGGGTTTTTTTGCGAGCTTTAAAAAAAAAAAGGAGAGAGATTTAAATTGTGTAGCCTAGGAAAAGTGGAGAATAAAAAAAAAAGAAAAAAAAGAAAAATACTTGGCTAGTATTATTGCAACAGTTGGAATAGAGGGGAAATGCTTCAGACTGTGGTGCCTACTCTGGTGTTTGTTTCAATTTAGAAGTTGGGAGGGAAGGAAGGAAGTGTGGACATTTCCAATGCTGGTCCGACGATCTAGGTGGGTGGTGGCTTTGAGCCGCCAGCGTCTAGATTTGGGAGCATTGGTTGGGCTGGGTGGAGATTGTTTTGTCGTGATGAAATATATATAGGTGGTGGATCGATGGTAGGTATGATATTGGCTTTTGTGATCGGTCGATTTCAGACATGTACGCTATTCTGCTTATGTTCGAAAGACCACCAGGTTACTCAGTTGGCCATCTATTGACAGTTAAAACTTTCAACTGTAGAACCAGATCGACGGTCTGCGTTAACCATAACCTCCAGATTCTGTCTCGTTCGGGAAACATTGTCAATGTTTATTAATGTTTCTTTTTCACATTCCTCATTTACTCTATCAAGCGGAGTGGGTTGCCCATTCAGGCGGCTCATGTCGATTCCTTGAGCGTTCAACAATCCAATCTGCACATGCACAGCACAGGAGGGTTTGGACTGGTCAGTTTGAACCGTTTCCAACAGTCAAATAAAACGTTTCCGCTAGCGCTCGCATTTTGAATTTTCAACCTTAATCTAGTGTTTCAGTTCACCAATTTATTTATTTATTTCCGTTCGTATAGACCGGCAGCGACAATTGGTTCTCGAAAAGAGCCGCTGACTAAAGCTATGTACGATATCTTTTATTGCTTGCTTGAAGTCACAATTCAACGTGCCAAATGTGAAATGCGAATTTTCCCCTTTAGCTTATACTCTTTGCATTCATGTATTATCCAAATCTGGGGGCTGGGCGAAAGCACTGCAAAGCATCCCTCCTAATGCGGTAGGTCACTTAGTCCAAAAGGAACGCATGTACCATTGCCGTTGGTATGGTTCAACCCCCTTCACACGCAGGACTAATCTATCTATTCTATCTATAGCAATTGAATTTTAGAATGGAAGCGTACAATGGTCAAGAATCCCTCCTCTATAAACGCCAGGGAATCTGCCAGGTGGCTGTTGGTCAGGATAAAGCTACCTATGGATATTGAGCCGAGGCCACGGCGGTGAACTAAACTTGGATTGGCTTTCTTCGGCCACCAGCAGCCATATCTCCATCGATCAACATGTAAAAAAGGCCAATCTATTTTTGGAAGTTGAAAGCCTATATGCATCATGTTGTGTGATCTCCAGCGCGTAGATCGACTATGCGGTTTTTGTGTTTTTTATAGTCTTTTGGTAGTTGTGGCTACGCGGCGTTTGTTTCTATGGTAGGTTAGAGTTGCCATAGATACGGAATTCGTCTTTAAAGTTCATTAAACCTTTTTTTTTTCTGTATACAACTGTTTCATAGTAGAACAGAAAGCAGGTTGATATGTATAAATTGAGGTAGTGGCGTGGAATATTCGAACGTTAAGCATGCTCAAGATATCTCAAGACTCGCGCGTTTCTTTTACAGACATACAGGTATCGCAACCTGTTGATTTATTGGATATGATCCACTGTCACTCACTCAGCTGACTGTTCCGTCCTTCTCCTTGTCTGAATCGTTCCGCATATCCTCAGACTAGAACTATAATGCCTGGATATCCCGATACCCATCTGACCAGGAGCACGGCTCATAAAGTGTTACGTATACGTACGCGTATAATTCTTCTTTTCAAGGATTATTGGTTGGCTGGCCGGTGACCCTGCAGATAGAATCCGGGGAGCTGGCAAATAGTATGCACCGTGCTTGAGTTGACTTGACATTGTATCGTTCAAAATGCATGACGTCCAATTATAAACACTTTCTATTGAAGCCACTGTAGAGATATCCTCACAGTATTATTAACTGTGACTGTAGTAATATTCTTCGGTCTGGGGTGTCCCATGATGTAACCAGCTCATCATCAAGTAGACTTCAATCTATTACCAGCCGACTCATCGTATATTGCGTAATTACGGATGATCGTCGACTTGTGATAGTCGCCACCTGCAGTTAACCATGTGTGGCGAGTTATAACAGCTTATTAACCATGCATTGCGCCTCTATAATAAATATTATACAGAACCTAGGTTTTTGATAATTAATGTCATCATCACCATTCGCAATAGCCTGTCAAACGTTTTTTTTTGTTTTGTTTTTTTTATTATTATTAGAAATAGAATAAAATTCTTGTTCCGGGTGATGTACCCCGTCCAATACAGAAAAAAAGTCGAGGGAAATGCGCCGCATCATATTACTATATCACTATAACTACATAACGACAAGTGAAAATAATCACGGCCAACGGAGAGAAAAAAAAAAAAAAGAAAAAAAAAAGAA
>JAKTPN010000240.1:0-57241 GCA_030557665.1 Blastobotrys apis
CGAATGGAAATTCTCTAGCTGGGGTGGGGACCAAATCCTTGAAATTGTCAATAGTCTTGTTCACATCCACAACATGAGCCCAATCTTTCGTCTTGATAGCACTTTCAAACATGTTAGATTTTGCTCTACCAAAGGAGATCTCTGCCGGAAGTAGATCGTCAATTGCAGCCAAATCCGCGTCTGTGTTCAATACACTAGCCGAATTGGTGGCTCCTGATGCTGCAACGACATCTTTTTCGTCTTCCTCTTCCTCCTCCTCTTCTTCTACACCTTCTTCATCATCATCTTCCTCGTTCAACTGCTTCGAATCTTCTTCAGTGACTGCCATATTAGAGCTCATACCACGGGTGAACCCTGGCGGAATGTCGTAAATACCCTGATTATCACGATGCAAGAATTGCCGCTTCTCTTCAGTTGCTGTTTCACCTAATTCGATCCCACCCGGAGAAAACGGCATAAACCCAGCACGACCTCTTACGAAATCCAGTTTGGATCCCACATTACGGTTCATTGACATTGAGTTTTTACCATTGGCGTCTCCTTTACCTTGTAGAGAGTATTCTTCATAGCCCACAATTCTCCCGTCGAGCCCGGATCTTTTAAATCTTGTTCCCGTACGTGATTCAGTTGGAGGCATTGTGAACAATTCCTTGCTGAATTCCGTCTTGTCTATTGATGGTAGTCTGTTTTTGCATTGGTTAGCCGCTGGCCTCTCTTTTCATTTCAGATCATACTCTTGAAGTCGATTCAGCCAATCTGTTGAAAACGACGTTGATGGCGTCAGATACCGTTCTTTCAGGTACTCCTTTGACACTTCAAACGAATCTCCATTATCAATATGCTTTCCTTTGTGTAATGGATCGTCTATTTTTTGGTAACCCTCTCGAATAGTACCTAGTAACTCTGAAATTTCAGTCATGGCGCTTGATCGATAGTGTGTGAAAAGAAGTTGTGGTTGGGATTCGGAGGCGACCGTGGGAAGGAGCAACGGTTGCCATGGTGATGTGAGCGAGCGGCTTCATAGGCTGATAACTGGCTAGATGCGATAACTTAAATATAAAAATTTTTACAGCCAATTCTTCAGCGTAGACGAACACAGTTTAGAGACTGTTTTATATTCATCTATTTTAACTGGGTCGGAATGCTGATTTCCCACTTGCAACCTAGCTCGCGGAGGTAAGAGCATTTACATACGCTGCTCACAATAGGTTTTCAGCCTTGGATCATCATAGGTTCCCTAGCTATATGTTCTTTGGACTCAAGACAAATAATCTGCCACTGGTACATGGTATACAGGATACACAAACTGCATACTTTTGTTCTGGTTCTATAACTATTTAAAAAATAGCTTTGGGAAAGCAAGCGTCGACTTGAAAGAATTCTATTACATATAATATTCTGAAGGGCTTTTATGGATAATGCCAAAACTTAATGTCTTGTCATATGACGGTTTACAATCGTACGACCCCTTGGAAATACAATGAGCTAGGATCAAGATTTACGCACCGTAACAGCGGATATTTCAGCCCTGGGTTGACCATTTTTTTTATCTGATTGTATCGGCTACCAGTTTTCACTTTTATAGCACTAGTATATGCAGTGGTTTCTAAAATCCGACGTAAATTCAGCAGTGTAGCGCGAGTGTCGGAAAAGTGACAGTATTTGGTACATATGGGCAATATATCTCTCGTTGACCAACTCATCTGATAAGCCCAAAAAGAATGATAAAAAGAACAAGGACGGTTATATAGGTTAAATTCTGGAACGCTTCCGAAGAACGGTGGAAGGTCTTCAGAAAACCCACGGAAGAACGGCGGATGAGGACAGGGATCTACATATCGTACCCACGGATACGAGTGCGACCGACAACCGACAATGACAACATGGGCTTTGTGTGAACTTTTATGAACCGAATCCAACAGCAATGTTTGACTCCAGATGGTTAGATCGGTGGTAAGTGTGAAGATAAGTACGCCAAGATCATTTTTCTCGGTTAAGTTCTCGATGAATATCATTTGGTTCTGGCGGCATGCGGTAGTCAGCCTCAGGCTCTGCGGCGGGCGACAGGCGGCTGGCTCCAGACCGGCATCTGCTTTTGCTTTTGCTACACCAACTAATTCTCCCAGCGTTGCCTCTAAGGGAAAACGCAGTGCTTCCGCGGCTCTTTTATGATCGATAATTCTGTACAGAAAATCCTGTAAAATTTTTATAATACCTAATCCGTGCCTCATTGATCTGAAAAGTGAGATAATGTCTTTTTTTCTTCTAATTCCAACAGACATACTTCATGATTTATATCAGACTTGATTCTATGAATAAGCTTGCTGTCTCTTCCTTTCGTTCCAATGCAGTGTCTTTGACAACCTAGAAAACCAGTTCGTACTACCATTGCCATCCTGAACCATCGGGAACGGGAACCTCGACGCAGAAATCATCAAAAAGTCCCCTTGTTTCAACTCCACTCGGCATTTACCGTCGAAACTGCACCACGCCGAAGACCTTGCATCGTAAGGGACCCCTACTGAAATAGCCAAAGAATCCGGTAAGACCAACGGTCGAAACGATAAAGTGTGTGGACAAATTGGTGAGATCAAAACGCCTGGAATATCAGGATGTACCAGAGATCCACCAGCTGAAAGAGAATAAGCAGTAGATCCGCTTGGAGTCGATATAACTACCCCGTCCGCCTCCATTGATGTCAAAAACTTGCAGTCGCCGTAAAGTTCTGTTGTAGTAATTGTCGGATTTGGACCTCGGTCAACAACAACGTCGTTCAAAATACAGTAAGTCTCTCCTGGTGTGTGGAAGAAAAATTCTTCAGTCTTTTCAGCTTGTTTGATTTCTTCTGTCAAATGCGTATCATCCTTTCCCGCTGTGCTGTTAGCCCGCATAATCGTGCATTCAAACCGCATTCGTAATGAACACCGCAATCCGGAGGTGATTATACTAGGAATGATTTTATCCCGGTTTTCATAACTATATTCTGTCATGAACCCTAGACTCCCTAAACCAAAACATAACACTGGTGGTACCACTTTTTGGAATAACCAACTTGTATACAAAACAGTTCCATCTCCTCCTAGAGTAATCACCAAGTCAAACATGTTTGGGTGAGTTTGACAGAGGTTGAGATTCCAAAACTTTAACCTTGTCACATCCTTTTTCAATTTCAGTCCATCATAGTCGAATTGATCCTTATCCCTCATCACATCTTGAACATAGCTATTCAATCAAGACTGTTAGCACAGCGCTTTCTCAATATCACTTACACATTGAATTTACTATTTTCTACTGACAGAAGGTAGTCTGTCAGGTCGCGTGTAACAGCAACCAGCTCTTTATCATGTATCTTTGATACAACAAGGATATTGTGCATATCAATCTTCATGGATAAATTGCCTGTTGATATTTCAACCAGTTAGCAAAGTTTAGTTTAACAGTACACCATACTCAGATTTTTACTCAGGTCTCTGACGCTTAAAACCATATCACTAAGCGAATCTTTTGAAAAGATATGAGGGTCTTGCGGTGTCTCTGCATATTCCGGAGGAGCAGACTCTGGTTCAGCAATGTGATCCTTTTTCTTGTTAAAGTCGATGTTTAACAAGTTGTGAACCATACAGCTCGAACGTCGTTCAGTCGCCATAACCTCTGGTTTCAATTTATTCAGCTGAACACCTGACGAAGAAGTCGTCAATTTCGTTTTAGAATTGTCCATTATAATACTGTCGCTGTGATAGGTCAAACAAACAGCGGCTGTCTTTGATGTGGAGGAAATGCGAGGCGCGCGTCAATTCTTTTTGCCGCAGCGAAATTTTTGGAATTTTTTTTTTTTTCCACCATATATATATATATAACCTCCATCATGTCGAGAAGAGTACCGCGGGTGGTCCCATGGAAATCGGAGCAAGACTTGAATGAATTGAAAGAAGGCTTTTACAATGGTGATAAGAAGAGAGCTCTTTCTAGAGCCAAAATGTTGGAATCAAGAGGAGTATTACCCCCATCTGTGGAATCGACATCTCTATTGATGTCTGCATTGTTGGATGATACACCAGAAAGCGACAGTTACGCAGTGCGGTGTGCATATTCGATGGCGCTGGTAAGGTTTGTTAATGGGCAGTTGGATCAATTCCAACGGTCTCAAATGGCCATTCCATTGCATAAACTGGCAGAAATGAGCGAGCTGCCATCATTTTTTGTAGAGTTAAGACACACTGCTACACACGAAGGACTACCATCATTGGAATTTTTAAGAGAATCAGCGACTAGAGCGTTGGACTGGATCTGGGACCGGTACTGGAGTGTGAACGACTACGAGGAGATTACCGAAGCAGAAGATGGAAAATTCAAAGATAAAATCAAGGAATCATTCCGAGATTGGCGGCGGCTAAGACGACCGGACCCGTTGAGAAATTTTAAACTTGGTGACTCAACACCAGATGGGTTACAATACTGGGCGCTTGTGAAGAGCTTTGAATCTTATAAAGACCAAGACGAATTGCTCTTTATGGATGTCATGTACCGACAAAACGTTTTGATCCCTACCGGTAAAGACGGTCCAAAGAAAGTCCAATCAGCAATCAAGTTATTCGGGCCATTGCTGGATATCCTCAACAAGGATGGCTTTGTACAGCGGGTAGCGCAATATGGGCTAGACATTCTTAACTCACGCCAAGTCGATTACATCCCATCCACCTACGACTCTGAGCCTCAGCCTCAGGAGCCTCATGCATATCCATCGATGATTGAATGGCTCAAATATTTCACCACTCAACGGAAAAAGCAAAAGCCGTGGCTCGATACTGATGAATTTGCACGAGCTTGTTTAGAGAAACCGCGGGAATGGAATGTTGAGCTTCTTAAACATATCGACAGCACAGACGACAATATCGCGAAGCTCGCCAAACATATGGAAGAACAATTTTCCGCTAGTACTGAAGCTGGTCAAAAAAGGAAATTGAGGGATATTGAATCTGAAATTGAACAATATTCGAAACGCGTTCAAACTGAAGAGCCAGTTGTAAGTAGTAAAGCGTCTAGTAACTGGAATGTAGTGCCCAACTGGACGCCGCGTTCTATTGGCGTTTTGTAATTCAATATAAAAAAAAAAAAGTTTGCATCCCAACAACCCACACCACCAAGCCACCACTTTTTCTCTAACAATGGCACAAGCTCAAGGGTTTAGCAAGCACTTGCTTAGCCATGAAATTTTCAAGACTGCTGAAGAAGAGTCTGGCTTTATGAAAAAGAATGGGACATATGGGCTAGGTGCTAAACATAACCAACTTTGTACGCGGGGCAATGATTTGTTTATTGCGGTAGGAAATACAGTACGATGTGTCGACATTTCATCTGATGCGAATAACGGCTATAAAACCCTGGGAACTTCTTTCGATTTTGGTATTTCCAGTCTGGTAATGAACAATGGCGGTACTCTTTTGGCAATTGTTGGTGACGATAAAGTAGTGGCGTGTATGCTTCCCTCATCTGGGGTAGTATCCGGCTCTGATAGAATGCTCAAGGTGAAATGGCGTGAGGTAGGTAATACTGAGGGCCAATCATCGAAAGTTTTAAAAGTTGCATGGAACCCTATTGCGAGATATGATTCTAATTTGATGATTTTGACTGATGATGGATACCTAAGAACATATGACTTGTCATTGAGCTATGAACAGCCGGAATATGAGCACGCATTTAATGAAAGTCCACGGGCCGCTGATTTCGGCATGGATGACGAAACTATTGAAGACCCGGTTTCATTTGCATTGGGTAGTGCTAGTGAACCACATGGTCCAATCACATTGTACGTTTTGACGAAGGATGGAGACATTTTTGGGCTTTGCCCATGGCTACCTAATCAGTTTGTTATGGGGAAGGAGCAAATTGAAGATATTTTCGACAATGCAGTATCACAGGAGTATGAATACCGACAGAATAAAAATGCCCATGCGTCGGTAAAGAGGCATTACAAGCAGCAACTGGCGTGGGCTTCACAGATCTGGAAGCAAATGTCTACAAGCATGGTGGAGACTAAGCTAGCAAGTGATGGTACATTGCATGATTATCATATCCTCAAACGACCAGAACGACCACCACAGGAACCTCAAGGGCCATTTACTTATAACCCATTTCCAGATGCATTATACGACGGGGATGCGGTTGACATTACAACAGTAGATTCGGGGTCCCTTACTGCCATTGCAGTCTCTTATTCGACTGGTAGAGTCAATTTCTATCTCCAAGATGCTAGTTTGGATATGAAGTGGCATGGTACTGAACTAGATGGACAGGTGAGCTTGGCGACATTGGAGTCAATCCAGTTATCAGGGAATAATCTTGGTTTGCACATTGATTCAAAGCAAGATCTGTGTGTGTTTGCATTGGGAGACAAGACTGCATATCGTATGGACATTTCAACATGGGCTGTACCCTTGGCTGATGCGATGGAAACCGGAGATGTTGAACAGGTGGAAATAGTCATATCTGAAAATCCACATGCCGGAGTTACTAATTTAATGGGAAGACAAGACCGGACAAGCATTAAAGGGGTTTGCATTTTGGAGGATTCGATTGGCAATCAGTATTCTGTGACAAAGTCAGAGCTTGGATTGTGGGTCGAACATTGGACTGAATCAGAGCGGGCTCACGGTCAAATCAATATTCAGCAAGAAACACCGGCGATTGAAAGTGGACTGCAATACGAGTCATTACTACGGAAAATGTCGGTCGATAAAGAAGTGGACAATATTGTTAACAGCATTCGGTTCACACCACCCAAGCCGCACACTAACATTTCCACCTCGGAAAAGATTGAACCTACAATGGAAAACCTGGAATATTTTGGTGATGTGGCAAATTTTTACACTGAAGAATTAGTCAAAGTGCACAAGGCTGGCCTATTGATGCATGCACGTCTAGCCTCGCAACGGTCAGAACTACACCGACAATTAACCAAGCTTGGGGAATTGGGCAAGAAAATTGAAGTGGTCAACGAGAATCGAGCGCCTGCCAAGCTTCAAGAGGCGGTGTCTCGACAAGCCGAGATTCAAAAGAGATCTGTCCAAATTTTGGAAAAGATGGCCAAAACACGAACCTTGTTGTTGAGTGATCAAGAGCGGAAATGGTTCGTTGAACTCAGTCGGTTGCAGCAAAAGGTTTACAATTCCGAAGGCTTTGATCGACGAATCCGCAATGCAATGACTCAAGCTGACGTTATTCTACGGGAAGTCAAGGTTCTGGATAAGGATGACAAAGGAACTAGTGCATTAGAACAGGATAGCATTGCTCGACTACAATCTTTGCTTGTCCGAGAAGGCGAGATTGTTGAAGGTACAAAGCAGCAGTTACAAAAGCTAATCGAAGAGGTAGAACTCGTTGATGGAGTGGAAAATCTCAATATTTAGGTGGTAAAAAAAAAAAAAAGATTTAGTAAGGACTAGTACTATATACAAAGAAAGGTTATGCTTGGAAATAATTAATTTAAAAATCAGTGACTCGTCCGTTAAAAGAGTAATCACCATGTCTTAGTGGATCCTGTTTTGGCCCTCCAATTTCACCAGTTTCAGGATTCTTATTGCCTTCAAAGTCGTGATATGGTTTTCGATATTGCGGGTGTGTTGCTAGCTTTGCTTCAGCTTCAGTCTTGCCCTCTTCCAAGTCCTTTGCCAGCTGTTCCAACTCTTCGGGTGTCATTTCCAAAGCGGCACTGGTATTGGCGGATCGTTGTAGCCGTTCAAACTCTTCTTGGTCTTTCTTGTCGAGCTTTGGAGGTGCAGGACCGTTACTGAATCCTCCACCGCCACTTCCACCGAAACCGCTGGCTGCTCGGCGCGTTACTACCATACGTCCAAAGGGTACACGAGTTGCTAGTCGAATCATGATGTGACGTGATGTGATGTGATGTGATGTGATGTGATGAGGAGGAACGGAACGGAAAGGACAGAATCAAGTCAAGCAAATCTCGGCCGTCCCGTCTCGCCCCAGACTGGGATATACCCCATGCTGAGATTTTCGCGGGTGCTGGAAAACATGAAGCCAACAACGAAACAAAGTGCTGGAAAGTTCCTAAGACAATGTTTCGATCGGAAAATATACTCCGGATATAATATTTAGCAATCCCATGCGGCGGCTATGCGGCTCATATACTGGTTTATTACTCCGATTTCGAGTCAAGGCTATAAACTATTGCAACTTTTATCTGTAGGTTTAGGACTGAAGTACATCGTGATGCCTATAATTCAACCACGAACAACATTCCGCTGCCTTATTCGGATCTCTGCATGCCATGCCGTTGACTTGAAAGAGCAGTAAAGCATATTGGGAGGTCGTACCAAAGATTATCGTAAAATATATAAATGACTTCGACCTTAAACTGCCCTATTGCGGATAAAAGCTATGCACACATTATAGTTACGCTAATTCCCAGTATACAGCAGGTCCAACTTTAAAACCCCAGCGTTAACGGGCCGCGCGAAAACGGCCCGCCGTCCGGGATCGGCGAGTCGGAGGCTCGTATTACGCCATCGCTTAAACACTGGGCAAAGTAGCCGACGCTTTTTCCTCTTAGTCACCGCTCTCATCCTACACATTTATATGAGATTGATTCGCCCGTTGGTTTCACGACGATACTTTTCTTCTTCCGCTTACAACATGACAACCAACGCACCTAAGCCATTTCCTAAACCCTCAGTCCACGTTGCCAATCAAACCAAGGACGTTTGGAGTATTATCAATGAAGCGGCTGCTGCTGCTGAACAAAAATCCGGCAAATCAGTCGTCAATCTAGGCCAAGGGTTCTTCTCTTATTCACCTCCAGATTTCGCTATTGAAGCTGCAAAAAAAGCATTGGATGTGCCAATGTTTAATCAGTATTCTCCAACTCGAGGTCGTCCATCGTTGAAAAAAGCCATTTCGGATGCTTACTCCCCCTATTTTGGCAAACACCTTGATCCAGAAACTCAAATTGTGGTCACGGCTGGGGCAAATGAAGGAATGTACTCTGCTTTCACTGCTTTTTTGGACGCCGGCGATGAAGTGATTGTGTTTGAGCCTTTCTTTGATCAGTATATTTCGAATATTCAGTTGCCAGGCGGGAAGGTTGTCTATGTGCCATTGCATCCCCCAAGCGACGCAGCTGAACGAACCTCCCCAGCGTCTGAATGGGCTATTGATTTCGACGAATTGAAAGCAGCAATTAGTCCAAAGACTAAGATGATTGTTATCAACTCTCCACACAATCCAACTGGTAAAGTATTGTCTAGGGCCGAACTACAGAAAATCGGCGAGATCGCCGTGGAAAACAATATCATCATTTTATCTGATGAAGTATACGATAGATTGCATTACGGTGAGTTCACTCGAATGGCGACTGTTTCTCCTGAAGCTGGTCGGTTGACATTGACTGTGGGGTCGGCAGGTAAAACTTTTGCTGCTACCGGTTGGAGAGTTGGCTGGTTGATTGGGGAACCCGAGTTGATCAAGTACGTCGCTGCTGCTCATACACGGATCACATTTACGGTGAATTCTCCAATGCAGGAAGCCGTGGCCAGTGCATTGGATCAATCTCAGACTAATGGGTACTATCAAGGTCAAATTGACCAATTCAACGCCAAATTCGATATTTTCAACAAGATCTGGGACGAATTGCATCTACCTTATACACAGCCAGAAGGTGGATACTTTGTATTGGTCAATTTTAAAAAGGTCAAGGTGCCAGAAGATTACGAATTTCCAGAAGAATTGTGGCAACGGGCAAAGGATTTTAGAACGGCTTATTGGCTCATCAAGGAAATCGGCGTGGTTGCAATCCCACCGACTGAATTCTATACCAAGAAGAATGCCCACATAGCTGAAGATTATCTACGGTTTGCAGTTTGCAAGGATGATTCAATGCTTCAAGAAGCTGTTAAAAGATTGCGTGGTCTGAAGAAGTATATTGATTAATAACTACGTATAATATAAATCTTTTATAATGAAGTTAGTAATTTGTACGGTTAAAAAAACAATTTAACAAAACAAGAAAAATCAGACATCCAAAGAAGGACAACAACGGTCACTGGCATACTAAGATGGGTTCTTTGTGTATGCTACCGAGGAAACTGCGAATGTTTAAATTAATTTTCATCACTTTGATCTTGCTTCTTATTGGATTGTTTTTAAAGCCATACCAATACAACTCGATCCATGTTTTTAACCAATCCTGAACATTCTAAAAATGATGTTAGCATTTATGTTTAATGACGTTTTGTTTTTTTCTTCAGGAAGAGAAATGCAACACAGAGATCAGACAAGAATAAAAATACTGGCAAGTATACGTCTACTAGATATTCACTACCAGATGATAAATCAAGCCGGCAAATAAATACGTTCAACACCTTATGGTATCTTCACAGTCGGATAAGTATAGTACGAAGACGAAAGTTCTATCATCATATCCATGTTGCAATTTCTGTTGAAAGAAAAGTGTTTCGAAGAAAAAACTTACCAAGATTGCCCAAAAACGGTGATGAAGAGAAAAGAGAAAAAATTAAAAAGAAAAATTCTCTTCCTTTTATACTTGAGGTTCGTGCTGAAATTTACACAGCTGGGAAAAAAATTCCGCTGGGGCGGCGACCGAATGCCCGTGACGCTCTTTATTCGCGTTTTGTGTTTCGGTACTGAATGTTGAAAGTCCGCATCCGACGAGTGTTGCCCGGTTAACGAAGTTGCTTTGAACATACTAACATCAATTAGATCAGGCTTGTTCAATTTGCGTTGGTAATCTTCATCTAAATTCACCGATCCTCGACCGTGGTTCTCCTACAAACTGGGATTCGAACTAGCGCTTTGCAAATGTGAAACATGTGAAAACAAAAAAAGAGATCTTTTATATGTATGTTTTAATAACGACAATTTAGTAAACCTGAGTAAATATTTATAGAAAAGTAAAAGAAAAAAGAAAAGAAAAATCAAATAAACTGCTTAAAAACCTGCTCCCAGAGAAAGTAAAACAGGGCTTCTGTTTGTTTGTTGGTTGTTGTGATGGTTGTGATGGTTGTGATGGTTGTGATGGTTGTGATGGTTGTGATGGTTGTGATGGTTGTGATGGTGTGGGAGTTGTTGTTTGTTAGCTTGATCAAAGATGTGAAAAAAAGCTCTAAGCATTGTTATATGCAATCTTGTTAGCGGTACCTGGCATAATATTCTTGACACGATCAGAGTTAGTATCAATAATCATTCCAGCCAAATCGTCAAGACTGTAACTAGTGTCCAAAGACCAGTAATAGGCTGCCAAACCCGCCACATAAGGCGAAGCCATTGAAGTACCACTCATGGTCCCATAAGCATTGCTAGCTTTGTTCACACTAGATCGAATGTTGACACCTGGTGCATACACGTCAACGCAGCCACCGTAGTTCGAAAAATCTGCTGGAGAATCAGTATAATTCAAGGCAGCAACAATAAGTTGCCCATTGGACCCTTTACTGTTATTGGGTGGTCCAAACTGGCACGCATCTGCGGCTTTATTCCCAGCCGCACCGACAAACATAATCCCGGCCTTGACCGCTTCATCAATTGCCATATTTCTGGCTTTGGAAATTTCACCAACAGCAGAATAATTAATAACAGATTTTTGCCCTGGATTGGCTTGGTGATCCTTAATAATCCAAGACATTGCCTTAATGAAATTAGACAAAGTACCTCGTTGTCGTGCATCCAAGATCTTGACCGCCACTACATTGGCAAACTTGGCAACTCCAACAGAATATCCAGCAGCAATACCAGCGACATGAGTACCGTGTCCATTTTCATCGGTATCTTCGTCGTTGGCAAAATTTTCACCCCATCGAATACGATCTTTAAATTCCTTGTGGTCCGTCATAACCCCAGTGTCCAAAACATAAACTGTCGAACCATTACCACCTTCATTCTTAAACAAATAATCAGATTCTTGGCTAGACATGTACTGATTGTCCAAATGGGAGATTCGTGATAAACCCCATGGAGTCCCACTTTGCACGTACACCACACTTTGAATTTGTTCTGGTGAATCCGCCTCAATAAATGAAACATCTGGAGATGTTCGAATCTTTTCAACCTGTTTTTTATTAAATCTTCCATGGTACCCAGAAGCTCTATATCCGATGTCTAGGTAACCATTTAGGCCGTGCTTTTTTCTCCCATTGTACTGTGACGTATCTACCACCATCTTTTCAATCCATGCAACATGCATTGATCGTTTGGTCAACCCTATCTCGTTATTGAACACAACGATATATTGATCATTATCGTCTCCATCTTCATCTTCTTCACCAGTCGAGATGCTATTATTACTATTATTATTATCATTAGAAGGGCTCACTGGTACTACCTCAGATGGACTGCTGCTAAGCCCAATATTGATTGGGGACGACAGCACCATATAGAAGGACCCCATCATTGCAACCCATAGTGTCAATAACATGTTTAGAAAAAGAGATTATGTTATTAATACAATTTTGAGTGAATCTTTGTTTACAGAGGCTCGTCAATGTTATCTTTTCTCTTTCTCTTATCACTGCTTTGGCCTGGTTATTGTAAGATGTTGATGGAATATGATGAAAGAGAGGCTGAAAGTACGGCACGACTTGAGAGAAATGAGAGGATGGAACAGAACAAACGTGAGAGTAAAAGACAAAAAAAAAATTCAAGAAAACAAGAAAAGGATAAAAATTTGCAAGAAAACATGATTGTTTAAATACTACTGCAGATTTAAGAAACAATGTACTTGAACTGTGCATTTTAAAGTACTCTTGTTTCTGTTTCTACCACAAACACACAATAGATAGAAATTGGACGATCTGTGTTATAACACTTTAAAAGCATTTGCAGTGGTAAAAAGAAAACAAAAGCAAAGCGTGAAAATCAATATTATCAGACATTTGTGTGGGTCCTGAATTATACTGCATAGGTTACGGTTCGGGAGGAACATGAACGCCATTTTTACTCAATCCAAGTTACGTTACTAAACTGCAGGTCTCTCAATGAGCGGGTATAGCTGTTTCAACGTGAGGCGGATGGTTCAGAAGGGAACTCTAGTTTTCGCAACGTTCGTATCTAAGAAATACACCCAACATGTCAATCCTGGAGCCAAGAAAATCCAAACAAACAAATTGCCTATTAAAATAAAAGCATCTTTCTCTCGGGAAGTTGAATCTTCAAGAGATAATAACTGGCGGCTATATTCAACGGCGATATATTAATCCCATACACTGGCGATTGAACTTACTGTAATAACTGTGGCCACGCCAGATGCGGCGTGGATTGAATTAGCCCATTTTGTTTTGTTGCTATTTCTTTTATTCATATCATGTACGCACACAAAACAAAGACAATTAGATGGCCATAGTTACAGTCGATGGAACATCCAACGTTTAGAACCAGTCAGCTCAGATCATGTACAAAATCCTGATCAGTATCTTGGTATGTAAGCTACGTTCTCGGCCCTCTACGTCCCAGGTAGGTTGTAAAACAGTGATGTCTTACTTTATTTTTAAACTTTTAAGGTTTTAAAGTAACGGAGGTTAAAAACGTATGCAAATAATCAGAATCACAGCTTAATCTTGACCATAAAATATAGGAACCAGGAACTGGAAACACACATTTGCACTGGCCGGTTTCCAACATTGGCCGTTTTTTTCCACACCCGTCTTAGAAAAAGTTGGGCGGAGTATATAAATATAAATAACCAAAACAAAATGGAGTATATTTCTTTTATTAGTGAAGATTAACCCGCCTCCATCGAATTTTCTACGTTTCCTTCTACCGCCGGGTTTTTTTTCTTTCTATTGGAGCAATTCATGCAGACTGCCCAACTTGTCAATATAGTACTTTGGTTGTACCAAAGGTGAATCTCCAAGAATGGTATCTTCTTTATCAACTCCAGTAAGAACCATCAAAGTGCCTAATCCACCTTCGTGTCCAAAAAGCATGTCCGTGTTTAGTCGATCACCCACCATGCATGTACGTTCGGGGTCAAAGTTGAACTGAGCCTTGATGCAATCCATCATGGCTTGAGATGGTTTACCCAAAGCAGTTGGCTGCCGACCAGTACAAGTCTCTAGAGTTCCCACAATGGTACCTGCACCCGGTAATAACTTTCCTTTAGATGGGAATGTTGAATCAGTATTAGTTGCAAGGAATAAAGTTTCCGGGTCCTTTAATTGTTGCATAGCATTTGATATCTTCAAGTAATTGATATGCAAATCAAGACCGCATAACACGGCACCAATAGATGGGTCTCTGTTGAACTGGCTTAAGAGCTCTTCTGACGCTGATTGATTCAATTCCGGATCTGTTCCACCGACATATTGAACACCAACCGACTCCAATTCTTCTTCAATCCCTTTTTCGCCAACGACCAAAACTTTCTTGTCTTTTGGGAAATTGACAACCTTGTCAAGGTAAACTGCAGCAGAATAAGCTGAACCAAAGATTTCTTGTTCTGATACTTTTAAACCAAATCCGTCAAACTTTTTGGTATAAGCCTTTCTGGATTTGGTGGAATTGTTAGTAACAAAGATGAGTCTCTTATTACGAGACCGCAGCAAATCCAATGTCTCGACTACTGATGGAAGTAGATGATTTCCAGTCCATAGAACACCATCACAGTCGAACAAGAAGTCGTCATATTGATCTAAAAATTGCTCGACTTGAGCTTTGGTAGAGATCTTTTCACTCATTCGATCCTGATTTGGTTTATCTATTGGTTTAGATGAGTCGATAAATTTCGTCCAGTCGGCGAATTCCCACTTTTAATAAACGGAAATCACGTGATTTTTCTTTATTCTGGAATCCTGAAATTGTGTGTGTAACTGGACGGGCGTACGTACGGACAACTAAACGAAAATGCCGGCTATCATAAACGGTTTTTTTTTTTTTTTTGGTTTTATTAATTCCAATGAATATATATATATACGTATATAGAATTTTATAATGTTCTGTTGTTTAATATAGTAGTTGTCTTGTTCCTCCTTTAAATGCTCCGAGATGGTTACCTTTTCCGGTATCCTGATTGGTCCGAGGCAAATCATCCCAATACATTTTTTTTCTACTTGACTCCAGTTCACATCATCAAAATCAAATATGGTTCAAGATTTGCCGCCAGCAAAGGGCTATGAGCCAATTCAGTGGAAGGTATGAAAAGCAAAGTGAATGATCTAAAGTGTAGGAGTCATGCTAACGAATTTTTTCTAGCGAAACTTGCCAGCAAGAGGCTTTCGACCATCAATCTACTTAGCAGGTGTTCTAGGCATCTGCACATACGGATTCTATCAACTAGTTGGTGCAATCCGTGAGCGAAATGAATTGACTCGAGAAAAAGCATGGTCTCGAGTCTACCTACAACCAGTTTTGGAAGCAGAAGCCGACCGAGACGCCGTTCGACGACATTTCTCTCGAATTGAAAAGGAAAAGGAAATTATGAAGGATGTCCCAGGATGGGATGCCGAAGAAACGGTATACAGCGACAAGAAATTCCGTCGTCCTACATATGTATCGCTACCAAAATGGTAAAAAGACTTGTAGTCTGTTAAATTTTGTAGATTTTAAATATTATTTGTCATGAAGTATTCGAGGTTATCATTAGTGTGGTGTGTGCACCGGTCGTATGTGTGGACTTTTTTTTTTTGTTTTCCCACTCCTGACACGGACTAGGATGATTTTCCCCCTGATATTCCTAGTACGATTGCTTTGTGCAGAATACTCATTAATCCCAGATTGCGACGAGGTATTCAATTACTGGGAACCTCTACATTATCTTACTCACGGCTTTGGACTTGAAACATGGGAATATTCTCCAGAATACGCCATTCGTTCATGGGCGTTTGAAGCATTACACGCGGTACCAATTCAAGTATTCAAACAGTTTTTGCACCGTGACCAGCTGTTTTTCTCCCTCAGGGTTGTATTTGCTTTGATCTCTGCTTTTGCAGAAACAAAACTTTATGGATCAATTTGTAACAAGGTGTCAAAAAGAGTTGGTCGGTGGTATATTCTGTTTAGCCTAATTTCTACAGGCATGTTTCACGCATCTATATCATTCTTACCTTCATCGTTTGCAATGCATGCATTCACGATAGCTTTGGCGCATTATTTGAACCGTGATATTGTCTGGGGGATCACATGGACTGCTATTGGTGGTTTGCTCGGTTGGCCATTTGCGCTAGTATTGGTCTTGCCATTTGGTCTCGACTATGTGGTAAGATCGGTGCTAAATTCCGAATACAAGCAGTTTGCCTATTCTGTAGTTAAGACACTATTCAACACTATGCTGATTTTGGCTGTTATTGTGGCGTTTGATAGTTTTGTATTCCGAAAGCTTGCCATTGTACCGCTTAATATTGTGTTGTATAACGTGGTTAATGCGACTGAGGAGTCTGGCCCGAATATTTTTGGAACAGACCCATGGTGGTTCTACTTGTTGAATTTAGGGATGAATTTCAATGGTATTTTGGCGTTGGCGCTGGTGTCTTGTTTCGCTTCGATGAAGTGGGTCCAGTTGGCGCCGTTTTATCTGTGGCTTGGGGTGTTTATTATTCAACCTCATAAAGAAGAGCGGTTCATGTATGTGGTTTACCCGTCATTGTGCTTTAACGCCGCTATTACGTTTGACAAATTGGTTTCGCTCAGACCCTTTAAATCTCTCAAATGGCTAGCGATTGGTGGGATGGCAGCAATTTCATTGTCGAGAACCTTGGCATTGGTGAATTATTATGATGCACCTATTGCCGTCTTTCAACATTTGCCGGATACACCGGGGAATGTATGTATTGGACGAGAATGGTACCGTTATCCGTCGTCGTACTTTTTGCATGACACGCAGCGGCTCAAGTTTGTCAAGAGTGGGTTTTCTGGGTTATTGCCTGGTGAGTTTGAAGAGGATAACTGGCCCGCAATGCATTTAACTCCTCCAGGAATGAATAACATGAACCAAGAAGACTCAGAAAAGTATGTGGATCTGGAAGCTTGCCGATTCATGGTGGATACAAGTGCGGCTGTGGCAAAGTTTGAAGTACAATATACATCTGATCCGAACTGGAACCGAGTCTATTGTTCAAAATTTTTGAACAATGGAGAAAGTAAAGGCATTGGACGTATCTTGTACTTGCCGGAGTCACTCCACAAGATTACAAAAACTCAACTTGTATGGGACGAGTATTGTTTATTGGAAAAGTTATAAATTTATAATAGTTTACACAACAAAATTTTTATTTCGTCAACATGCATTCACGACCTGGGCCGACACCAACCCATTCAATTTTAACCTTAACATAATCTTCAATGAATTGCAAGTAATCTTTAGCAGCTTGTGGAAGTTGTTCATAAGTCGTACACTTAGAAGTATCCGACTGCCAACCTTGCAAGGTCTTGTATTCAACTTCGGCCTTTTCAACCACGGTCAAATCTTCTGGGAAAGACGTTAAAGTCTTGCCCTTATATTTGTAAGCAACACCAACCTTGATTTCTGGCAATTGATCCAAAACATCTAATTTGGTAATGTTTAACGAAGTGTACCCATTGATTCGGGTGGAATAGTTCACCACGACCAAATCTAACCAACCACATCGTCGCTTTCGGCCAGTGGTAACACCAAATTCAGCTCCAACATCTTGCAAATGTTCACCAATTTCGTTCAATTGTTCAGTTGGGAATGGACCGGCACCAACTCGAGTGGTATAAGCCTTGACAACTCCATAAACATTTCGAATCTTTCGTGGAGGAATACCCAACCCAGTACAAACACCACCAATAGAAGTGTTGGAGGAAGTGACATATGGGTAGGTACCGTGGTCCAGATCAAGCATCAAAGCATTGGCACCTTCAATCAAGATTCTCTTTTTATCATCAATAGCCTGGTGCATAAATTCAACTGCATCGACGACAAAAGGTCGAAGCTTATCAGCCAGGGCCTTATACTTGGTCAAATGGCCTTCAATATCGAATTCAAAATCACCATATCGCTTCATTCGAGATTCAACCAATCGGGTGAATCGAGTCTTGAATTCATCCCAAGAACCTTCTTCTTGAGATACCAAGTGATGGATTCGGATACCAGATCGACTGGCTTTGGTAGAATAAGAAGGACCAATACCTTTACCAGTAGTACCAATTGCCTTTTGAGTAGCGCTCAATTCTGCTTCTTTCAACCCATCAGTGATTTGATGGAAATCAAACACCATATGAGCTCTAGAAGAAACGAATAACCGATCTCGGCAAACTAATCCCTTGGCTTCCAAGGTTTCCAATTCTTCAAAAAACGATGGGACATGGATCACAACACCAGATCCGACCAAGTTCTGGCAGTTTGGATTGATTAATCCAGATGGAAGCATGTGGAAATCATATTTGATACCGTTGACTACGATGGTATGTCCGGCATTATTACCTCCCTAAAATTAAAATGTTAGTATCGGTACACTTTCTTTTATAGTTTTTCCGTACCTGGCATCGAGCGCAGACATCAATCTGGTCACATAGAATATCGACAAGTTTTCCTTTGCCTTCGTCACCCCACTGGGCACCAAGAACAACGTCAGCCATGTTTTATAATTTGAACAGTTGTCTGAGAGAGAATTAAAAATAAAAAAGGAAGGATTTACGCTTGATATGTTTTTGCTTTAAAGAGTGATTGTAGGTGTACACAAAGAAAACGTATACTAACAAATGACTGGAGCAAGCGTCCAGTGGGATTCTAAATTACTGGGATACCACTACCATTTTATAGTTTTCCCGCCCAGCGAGGAGAATTTTTCAAAAAGAGTCACGTACTAGATCGCCAAGTTTGCATTCGCCCGGTCCTAACCGTCGGAACGCCCAGCTCCATTAGGATAGACTATGAATCTCGCAGGAGGCACCTACGCGTAAATTTTAGACTGGAAAATTTTTCAACATGTGTCTCGGATTAATTTTCACGGTCTGAGCCGGGTTTTCAGCTATAATTTTGCTTGTATATTGACCACAAAGCTGGATTTCTGCTTATAACGGAAATTCCAACTGACATTGAGCATAAATGCAATTATAATCGATCTATGGGTGTTTTTTTTTTTTTTTGGAAATTCACGTGATTATTGCACGTGCGAACATCAACTTTTTTCCCACCCAAAAAATCAAATCAATTTTCCAGCGTCTAAAACACCAACAGTGAAAATGCCTCCAAAGCGTCAGGCGTCGACCGACATCAACCGTAGTACTAAGAAGAAAGCTCGGTTCTTGGACTCAAGGAAGATCAAGATTCAAAGTGATGATGCGGCGTTGAAAGATGGGCGATTGGACGTGCCAACGTTTCTCAAGTCGCGAGAATTCGAGATTCAACAGCTGGAACAAACCATGCAGAATTCCAAAAAGGCTGGATCCAAACGAGCATTTCAAAAGGTTCCACGTGAATTGCGACGGAGAACTGCGTCACATAATATCAAACGGGTTCCTAAACGGCTCCAAAAGCGAGCATCGGCGGAAATGACAGATACCCCAGCTAAAGACACCAAGGTTGGACGTGGGCATACTCGTGCGATTCACATGGCGATCGAAAAGCAGCGAACTCACGTAACTAAAAAAGAAATGGAAAAGTACGGCGAGACTCGGGAAGAATTCCAGTTAAAAATGCATCATGAAGATACAACTGGGGTCGGCGAAAAGGTGGAAATGCCTACTGGGAAAGTCCGGTTTAAGCAACGACAAAAGGATAAAGTGTGGCTGTCGACACATGTATGGCATGCTAAACGGGCACATATGAGCTCAAAATGGGGGTATGCTATTCCCCAGAGGCCAACAGCCAAGTCTTACCGACCAACACACCGAGCTAGTACTCAATCTGGGGCGATTGCATGGGATTCAAGCTATTTTTGCACAATTGTGCTTGTTAAGAATATTAAACAAGGTTTGGAAACAATTGGAGCTGTTGCAGCTACAAAACGGCGGTACAGCTCTGGAAAGCGGCCATGGGAAGGGAATGTGGCAGTGGGTCAGCAGACTGTGGGGCCAGCAGTTGTATACTGGCGGCCAGATGGTCAATTTGCATTAGTTAGGGTTCACCCAGCAATATTTGATGTGGTTTTTGATGCTTTAAAAAATATCTCTACTGTTCACGACTGCCGGTATGCAATCGGATCAATTGATATCTCTGGCCCAAAATCATTTGCTGCATTACGAGCTATTTTGAAGCCTACTGATACGAACCATAAACTATGGAATACTCTAGCGTCAGTCAGCAATAGCGAGTCGATTCCGTCAATGGCATTATCTTTGGATGTTTTTGATCCCCGATTATTCACCGCGAAGGATTTCAAAGTTACCAAACAAGACACGCCATCACTTGCATATGCCATCTTTGAAGTGGCCAAGGAATCGCATTCTTCGTCGTCTTTATTCACCTCTGAAGGTCGGCAAGCTTCTTACAAGAACCAAGCATCTACCAAAGCGCTTCATGCCCGAAGTCAGCCCGGGTTAGATATACGTCCAGTGGACACTGATCCCGTTATACCTACCGTCGTGTTAAAACGAGACGAATGCTCGACGGTACTTATGCCGTGGAACTGGGTGCTGCATTTCTGGCACCAATTGATGGAGATTCCAAACATTAGGCTTGGTGGACTTGACCAACGACGGCAGTTGGCTTATGAGTCCGGACGGTTGTTCTTCCCTAACGACTACCCGTTCACTCCATCTGGACAACAATGTAATCATGAAACCATGCAGCAGAACAAGGATAAATGGGATGCAAAACCACCAACAAAACGACCCAGCTTTGACAAGCTCGGTGAGCATGGAAACCCGTTCGGATGCGATTGGGGGTTGCTTACCAAGGGCGCAAAAATCGTGTTTGGTGAAGCCACAAACAATGGAGAATTCGGCGTAACCCCAATTGCTATTCAAATGACTGGCCGTGGCCATCCTACTGATAATGCTCGAATCTACAGTACCGCACCTGATGCGGCTCATGATGCTTCTGGGGAGGACGACGAACTCATAGGGTTCATCACCAGTGGGACATACAATCTTACACATGGAAAAGGCTATGCGGTCGGTCTTATCAATACAAAAGTAATCCAAACTTTTAATAATACTAACAGTGGTGGTAACCCATCTCCATCACGAACAACACGGCATGAAATCCGCGTGCGTAATGTGGGGTCCACCACTGTTAAAACTGCACAGTACATAATTATTTAATGTCAAAAATAGGCTTTAAGCTCTTAATCAACAACCAATCGTCTCTTGGTACACTTTCTCTAAACGCAGGATCCTTCAAGGTATCGATACTCTTTCGGGTAAGCAACGAGTAGATTGGATCTTTTTCTTCAATATGACGACCCCAGGTTGGTGGGTTATGAGCACCAGAATCCAACCGCAAAGCAACACCGGAATTGGTGGCACCCTTTCTCACACTATCAACAGACTTGTGATTTACTTCCAACGATACAACTCGGCCCAAAGCGAACGTCGCCTTTTCACCAGTAGTTGGATCAGTCTTGACAATTGCCAAAGGAGTGCCCATTTTAACAGACCCCTCGACAATGTCAACACCAATAATCATTGGGTTTCGCTTGTTAATCACTTGGATAGTCTTCAAGATACATGGATAAATCGCATCACCCATCTTATCTTGTCGTCGTTGCTCCAAAAGCTTTTGTTGATATGCAGTGAAAGCATCAAACAAATGATAAATAATATCGGCAGAGAAAATCTTAATGTTTTGTTCTTGAGCATATTGTTCGGCTTCCTTGTCAATCTTGACATCGAAACACAACATGACTGCGTATTCCTTGGCTCGCTCCAACATGGTACTAGCCCGCATAACATCTCGCTTGTACACTGGACCAATAGAAATAGACATGACTGGAATCTTCATATCCTTCAAGAAATCCAACAATGCTTCCAAGGCACCCAATGTAGATGCTTGAACGCATACACCAACACCAGACTTGTCGACGGAATCCAACAATCCGGTCAAATCATCCATAACATCATCCATAATATCATCTTCATCATCATCTGGACCAACAACCAACAACCGCGAACCGGCAACTGCCTTTTCCAAATCGTTTGCAGCAATCTTAACACCCAAAGCTGCCTTGACTTCCTTGTGATGTACATAAGATCCCTTGATTCGCATTTCCTTCATTGGTTGTGGGGTCAACAATGCTCTGACATTGGTCGCAATAGGTCCATTCTGACCACACAATACAATTCGATCACCTTCTCTCAACACACCGTTAGACAAGACAACATCGATAGTAGTACCCAAACCTTCAATCACCTTGACTTCAAGAACAGTAGCTTCCAAAGAACTCAAGTACATCAATTGCTTGCTCATTCGAGTTTGAGTCAATTCAAGCAACAAGTACAACAAATCTGGTACACCTTCACCAGTTACTGCAGAAGTTGGAACCAAAGAAACGTTTTTACCAATGTTCTTGTTATTGTAGTAGACTTCAGAGTTCAACCCTTGTTCAGCGAATGCAAGCTTGGTCTTATCCAAACGGTCTTGGAATTCTCGTTGCACAGCAGAACTTTGTTTAGAGAAAGAATCTCGGAACGCATTGTTTGGAATAGCTTCCCACCCATACAATCGATCAATCTTGTTCAAGGCAACGACAAATGGAGTCTTTCGATCTCGCAACAATCGAATAGATTCCAAAGTTTGTGGTTCCAAACCGTGCATGATATCAACCACCAAAATGGCAATATTACACAATGAAGAACCTCGAGATCGCAAATTGGTGAAAGATTCGTGACCTGGTGTATCAATAACCAAAAGACCAGGAACATTGTATGTCGGTTTGACATATTTCTCCATTACTGCAGTCTTGGTTTTGATAGCATCCATTGGGAAATAAGTTGCACCAATTTGTTGGGTAATACCACCAGCTTCGCCTTCTTGGACATTGGTTTGTCGTACTTTATCCAAAAGTTTGGTCTTACCAGTATCGACGTGACCAAGAATGACACAAATTGGAGATCGCAAGTTACCAGCATCTGCCTTGGCCAATGCGCCTTTTCGTCGTTCTTCTCGCTTTTCATTGATCTTGGCCTTTTCTTCAGCACTTTGCCGAACACCACGTTCAAGAATGGTCTTTTCATCCTCATCATCTTCAGTACCCTTCTTCTTTGATGCAGCAGAGGCGGTAGCGGCAGCAGCAGCTCGCTTCTTTTCTTCAGCGGCGGCAAGAGCAGCTTTCGCTTCCTGTTCGGCCTTGGCTTTGGCTTCTTCTTCAGCAGCCTTATCATCTTCATTATCCAATGCTTCCCAATCTTCCTTTACTTCACCATCAGAATCGAGAGCAGCTTCCCAATCATCCAATAAGGAATCTTCTTCTGGCTTTGGTGCAACAACTTCAGGTTTAGCAACTGGCTCTTCTTCCTTTGCCACACGCTCCGTTTCTTCCTTTGGTTCCGGAGTTGCTTCCTTCTTTGGTTCATCAGCCTTCTTCTTCTTGCCATATACCGGCTTTAGCTTCTTTGATTCACCATTCAAACCTTCAACAACTACACCAGAGTCCAACAGTTGCTGTCGCCGTCGTTCCTGCGTTGCCTTTTCTTCCTTTTGCTTCTTGGTCAATAGTTTACCTTGCGCTCGTAATTCATCACGCTTCTTCTTTTCCCGTTCCTTCTTGGCCAATCGAGCTTCTTCCTTCGCTTGTTCTTCCTGTTCAAGCTCTTTCTGTCTTTCTTCTTCAGCCTTCTGTTCTTCTTCAAGAAGCTTCTCCTCTGCTTCCTTTTGTGCACGTTGAGCTGCCAATTGCTTCTGCAATTTTGCTACAGCCTTGTTCTTTGGAACCGGCGCATTCGAAGCAACGGTTTCTTCCGCCGTCTGTTCTTCTACGGCTTGTTTCTTTGGTTCCTTTTCAATCTTTGGTGCAGTCTTCTTTCGTTCAGATTGAGCCTTCTTTTTGGCCTTTTCTCGTTCCTTCTTTTCTCGCTCCTTCTCCTTCTTGGATTTGACTTGAACAGTTGCATTGGCGGCAGCAGCTTTAGCAGCATCAGCTTCCTTCTTTTCTTCAGCTTTGGTATCCTTCTTCTTTTTTGACCTTCTCAATGCTGACATCAAACTGTCATCGCCTGCTACATCTTCAGCAGATGCAGCAGCTGGCTCCTCTGGAGCTGGCGATTGTGATGATTCCCCGGCTGGCTCCCCAAATTCTTGAGCAGCAGTATCCATCAACTCTTCATCTTCGTCCCAGTAGTCGCCACCAGCCTTCTTTTTATCCCTAGGTCTTGTTAGATCTTGTTTCTCAATTTCGTAATCGCGTACTTTTTACCCATTATATCTCAATGTCTATAACCAAAATCGCTGATAGGTGTGGTGAAATAGCAAATTGGGATTTCCCACTGAGATTTTTTTCAACAAAAGATTTGTCGTGCTGACGTTTACACTGCAGTTTTTTTTTTTTTTTTTTTTTTTTTTTTTTTTTGCTTCCTCCTTGCGCCGGCGCGAAAAGATTAGAACTTTTCGAATTTTTCATCATTAGCGTCTAATACGCAGAACATTACGATACAAGTTACTCAAGAATGGCGACGACTGTAGATAAGATCAAAGACGTATGAAAGATAATGACAGGCCGAGAGTTTTTGCTAACAATATTCTAGGTCGAGACCGAAATGGCTCGTACTCAAAAGAACAAGGCAACTTCGTTCCATTTGGGTCAGTTGAAAGCCAAGTTGGCTAAACTCAAGCGAGAACTGTTGACCGATGGTACCAAATCCAGTGGCGGTGGAGGTGTTGGTTTCGATGTTTCCAAGTATGTTTCTTTTTTGTTTATTCTTTCGCGGTATGGCTAACGAATATCTAGAACTGGTGTGGCTTCAGTAGGGCTTGTCGGTATGCCTTCGGTAGGCAAAAGTACACTTTTGAACCGACTCACTAATACACACTCTGAAGTGAGCGATCAACCATTTACGACACTTACAGCTATTGCTGGTAACATTGAATACCGAGGCGCTAAGATTCAGATGGTGGATTTGCCTGGTATTGTGGAAGGTGCCAAAGACGGTAAAGGTCGTGGTAAGCAAGTTATTGCGTCTGCTAGATCATGTAACTTGATTTTTATCGTTCTTGATGTCAACAAACCTTTGGACGATAAGCGGATTATTGAACGAGAATTGGAAGGGTTTGGTATTCGAGTCAATAAGGAACCGCCAAACATCGTCTTTAGAAAGAAGGAACGGGGTGGCATTAATATTACGAAAACTGTTCCTCAAACTAAAATGGATAGTGACGAAGTTAGAGCAGTCATGAACGAATATAAGATCAACTCTGCAGATATTGCTCTACGTTGTGACGCTACTGTTGACGATTTGATTGATACTATTGAAGCAGCAAGTCGGCGATATATCCCAGTTATTTATGCTATGAACAAGATCGATTCTATTTCAATCGAAGAGATGGACTTGTTGTATCGAATTCCAAACGCTGTACCAATGTCTTCGGAACATGGTTGGAATATTGATGAACTTTTGGACACGATGTGGGATAAGCTCAAATTGGTCCGTGTTTATACCAAACCAAAAGGTCAATTGCCAGATTACACTCAACCGGTTGTATTGCGATCGGGTAGAAGCTCTATTGAAGACTTTTGTAATTCTATTCACAAGAGTCTTGTAGAGCAATTCAGAATTGCTGTGGTTTACGGCTCAAGTGTAAAACATCAGCCGCAAAATGTCGGGCTCAGCCATGTATTGGCCGATGAAGATGTTGTAACGATTTTGAAACGATAAATATATTTAGAGAGAATTGAAAAAAAAAAAAAAAAAAATTAAAATAAAAACAGGAAACAAATTTGCAATAACAATAAAAAAATAAATATAGCTAGTATCAAATGCAGTAATAAAAACACAACACAACAACAAACAAGTGGTACCAGCTTTTTATTCCATTACTGTATCCTCTTCCTCAGACTCATGGACTCTTTTCGTAGCAGTATTATCAATGCTATTATCATCAACCTGGTCAATCTGTCGCTTATCAACCATCCTTGGTCCTTGATTAACTAGTAGCTTTTTAGCTTCTCTCATCCCTTGGAAAGTCTGTAACGTGTGTTTTTCCGAATCATCAAGACAAATTGAAAATCGCTTAGATTGGACGTTTTGAATAGCCTCAACATAATTGTTATCAAAATGGTGCATCAGATAGGCAATAGCTGCAGTCGCACTATAGTCGTTACCAGAGTCACAGAATAAAATCGCACTAACTTGTCGTTCTGCCGCGCTGTCTATAATTTGATTAATCTTGACCAAAATATTAACTGGTATTGTTTCGGGCAAATTGTTCTGACCGCTAATTGTGATGGAATGAAAGTCGTAATTTGGAGACCCTCTCAGCCGACTTTTCATATCTGTTAATGATATAAGTACTCGAATATTATGCTGTTCCAGCATTGGTTCTTTTACTGACCCGATGGGGCCAAGCCATAAATGTGGTAGCAGTTGTTGGGCTTCTCTTCTAGCTTCATACCGCCAATGCGACAAGATATTCGGTTGTTGGATATAACATGGCGGAACAAAAATCTTTGGGAACGCTGGACGCACCTCCATGGTGGCTTTGTAGAAATGCTTTCGTGAACGTCAAAGTGTGGGTGTTTACCAAAAAAGCGTAGAAAGTGGTGATGAATAAAGTAAGAACAAGAAAAAAAATTGGGTGAAAGATATCAAAGTCAAGGGAGGATACACTCAAGTTATTATAGCCAGCGAAAAAGTCAAATCCGATGCACCGATAGGGTCAGGAAGAAAGAATCGGTGGCAACGGTTGGAGCGATTGTTGTAATGAATGAATCTTGGACCGACCTCTTGCTGATGAACCTAGCCCTGAATGATCTATTTGAAGTCTCGTGGGGTGAACGGGTCGGGTGGGGTACTGGCCACGGGTACTATAGAAACCGACTCCCTACTAAAGCCGCAATCGCCGTACTTTTATACCGGCATAGGAACAGAACAGAGTATCTGGCTTAAAGTAGTGGTTGTATTTGTTTGTAAGATGGGAAAAGGGTATGAATAAGTATGGAATAAGGGTTCAATTGATAACCAACCACTTAGCGCTGGAAGCGCTGCTACCAATTGATAGGTCAATTTATCCAGTCTTTTTAAATTAGATATGTGGTTGTCTGTATCAATTGTCAAATCGAAATATGCAGACGGGTATAGTAACCAGATAAACACTGGTTTAATAGGCGATGCTGGTTTCTCTTGACGATAATTAGTCTGGCTAGCCCATTTGTCTGGAATCATAATGTTAGTCTGTAACCCTACCACATAATACAAAACGCCTTGAGCAAAAGCCATGAATCCAGCAAGAACGAATTGAGTACTTCATCATATTATTGGATAAGGAGAACGCCGCCGTCCAGGTTCAATATGCACTGCAGGTCCGGTCCTGTGCAAAATTTGCAAGCAGCGAGAGAATTCAAAATTTATGGTCACAAAAACGTCCATTGGACTCGGACTCCCTCCCCAAAACGCTATGAATAACAATATATTTACAAAATAGATTCATTCCATTCCAATCAATTCCCCATATCTAAATTTCCCCTTGTGCCCTCTTTTTTTTGCCACCAGCTGGTCTAAGCGCACCTAGCTGTATTATGGCTGCTCCAGACCACTTGCAAACTGTCCCGCAGCTGCGCACGCGACCCTCGTGTCCCGCAGTAAATATCAGACCAGAGTAATCTTCAGCATGCATACCAACGCAAACTTCTGTTCTTAAGGAAAATTTTTTTTTTTAAGCCAACAAAATCTTTCTCTTTTTTTTTCCTTTTCCACACTACACTTGTTTGACACTTTTGTTTCTACCACAACAAGTTTTTTTTGGTTTCTATAACTAGGACAGGTTTCAGGATTCAAAAAAAAAGGATTTCATTGAGATTGACTTAGGTTTTTACAAGAAAAAAAAAAGGAATTGAAGTTCATTTTCTTGTGGTGTTTCTATCCGATTATATTTTTGTGTTTTTTTCAACTGTACGACATTAACTACAACATTCACAATGGTTAACTTTACTGTCGACGTAAGTTCTAAAAAACAAAATTGATTTCAAAGCAGAAAAATTGATCAACAGAAGCACGTGGCTTCAATGTTTGGATAAAGCTTGGTTGGTAATCGCATTGAAGGCAAGAATAGGGCGACTTTTCATGGGTTCCTTAAAAAAAACAAGGTCTCGATGCGCGCGCTATTATTCCCCTCAAGAATGTCTCCGGTTTCAACAATCATTGCCACCAATTATCTCTTTCTCTCGGCGCTTTGATTCTTTTCAAATGGCAGAAAAAACTAACAATTTTTTAGCAAATGCGGTCCCTTATGGATCGACCAACTAACGTCCGAAATATGTCTGTGATTGCTCACGTCGATCACGGTAAATCCACTTTGACGGATAGTAAGTACCAAAAAATACCAGCCGCATATTTCTGCGGCTATTCAAAAGGAAGCAGTTATTAACACTTTGTAATAGGTTTGGTTCAACGTGCTGGTATTATTTCTGCTGCCAAGGCTGGTGAAGCTCGATTCACTGATACCCGAAAGGACGAACAAGAACGAGGTATCACTATCAAGTCTACTGGTATTTCTTTGTATGCTGCCATGGCTGAAGATGATGTGAAGGAAATCGATCAAAAGACTGTGGGTAACGAATTTTTGATTAACTTGATTGACTCTCCAGGTCACGTTGATTTCTCTTCTGAAGTTACTGCCGCTTTGCGTGTCACTGATGGTGCCTTGGTCGTTGTCGACTGTGTTGAAGGTGTCTGTGTCCAAACTGAAACCGTGTTGCGACAAGCTCTTGGTGAACGAATCAAGCCAGTTGTTGTTATCAACAAGGTTGATCGAGCTTTGCTTGAATTGCAAACCACCAAGGAAGATTTGTACCAATCTTTCGCTCGAACTGTTGAATCCGTCAACGTTGTCATCTCCACTTATACTGATAAGGCTCTTGGTGATGTTCAAGTCTACCCAGAAAACGGTACTGTTGCCTTTGCTTCTGCTTTGCACGGTTGGGCTTTCACCATTCGACAATTCGCCACTCAATACTCCAAGAAGTTTGGTGTCGACCGAGTCAAGATGATGCAACGGTTGTGGGGTGACTCTTTCTTCAACCCAAAGACCAAGAAGTGGACTAGCAAGTCCAAGTCTGCCGAAGGTCAGGAGTTGGAACGTGCTTTCTCCACTTTCATTTTGGACCCAATTTTCCGAGTCTTTGATTGCATTATGAACGTTAAGAAGGAAGAAACCACCAAGTTGCTTGCCAAGTTGGAAATCAACTTGAAATCTGATGAAAAGGAATTGGAAGGTAAGGCTTTGTTGAAGTGTGTCATGCGAAAGTGGTTGCCAGCTGCTGATGCGTTGATGGAAATGATTGTCATTCAATTGCCATCCCCAGTTACTGCCCAAAAGTACCGAGCTGAAACTTTGTACGAAGGTCCATCTGACGACGCTGCTTGCATTGGTATTGCTAACTGTGATCCAAACGCCGACTTGATGTTGTACGTTTCCAAGATGGTTCCAACCTCTGATAAGGGTCGATTCTACGCTTTCGGCCGTGTCTTTGCTGGTACCGTCCGATCTGGTCAAAAGGTCCGAATTCAAGGTCCAAACTATACTCCAGGTAAGAAGGATGATTTGTTCATCAAGGCTATTCAACGAACTGTGTTGATGATGGGACGAACTGTTGAACCAATTGATGATGTCCCAGCTGGTAACATTGCCTGTATGGTTGGTATTGATCAATTTTTGCTCAAGTCTGGTACTTTGACCACTTCTGAGACTGCTCACAACTTGAAGGTCATGAAGTTCTCTGTCTCTCCAGTTGTTCGAGTCGCCGTCGAAGTCAAGAACGGTAACGATTTGCCAAAGCTTGTCGAAGGTTTGAAGCGATTGTCCAAGTCTGATCCATGTGTGTTGACCTTGATGTCTGAATCTGGTGAACACATTGTTGCTTGCACTGGTGAATTGCATTTGGAAATTTGTTTGTCCGATTTGGAAAATGACCACGCTGGTGTTCCATTGAAGGTCTCTCCACCAGTTGTCTCTTACCGAGAAACTGTTGATGCTGAATCTTCCATCACTGCTTTGTCCAAGTCTCCGAACAAGCACAACCGATTGTACGTCAAGGCTGAACCAATCTCTGATGAAGCTGCTGAAGCTATTGAAGAAGGTATCATTAATCCAAAGGATGATTTCAAGACTCGAGCTCGATTGATGGCTGATGAATACGACTGGGATGTTACTGATGCCCGAAAGATTTGGTGTTTCGGTCCAGATGGTTCCGGTCCAAATTTGGTTGTTGATCAAACCAAGGCTGTCCAATACTTGAGTGAAATCAAGGACCACGTTGTTTCTGCTTTCCAATGGGCTTCCAAGGAAGGTCCAATTGTTGGTGAAATCATGCGAAAGGTTCGAGTTAACGTTTTGGATGTTACTTTGCACCCTGATGCTATTCATCGAGGTGCTGGCCAATTGATGCCAACCATGCGACGTGTTACTTACGCTTCCATGCTTTTGGCCGAACCACGTGTTCAAGAACCAATTTTCATGGTTGAAATTCAATGTCCAGAAAACGCCATTGGTGGTATTTACTCTGTTCTTAACAAGAAGCGAGGTCAAGTCGTTTCTGAAGATCAACGACCAGGTACCCCATTGTTCACCGTCAAGGCTTACTTGCCAGTCTCTGAATCTTTCGGTTTCACCACTGAATTGCGTCAAGCTACTGGTGGTCAAGCTTTCCCACAAATGGTCTTCCATCACTGGGAAACTATGCCATCTAACCCAATCGAAGCTGGCTCTCAATCTAACCAAATTATTGCTGCTATTCGAACTCGACGAGGTATGAAGCCATTGCCAGACTTGCAAACTCTTGTTGCCGAATACTACGACAAGCTCTAAGCTACTTGTCTTTGATTTTTAGGATATCATAATAAAAAAAAGGAAAATAAATTGTTAAAATTTTTGTAATCGTTTGATGTTTTTCGGGGGGTTTTTTTGTAGTCGTTGAGAAAGTCGTAGCCAGTCTTAAACTTTTTTTGTCCTGTTTTCTTCGATCTGTTAAACGCTATCGATGCTGAATACACCGCAGAGTTGAAGACTAAGCCACAACATTGTTGACGATGCATATGTGAAGGTATTTATTAGGTTTGAGTGTAGTGTTTTTGTTGTTGCTGACATTATTGTCCGTATCATTTTAGACTACTCTCTAGCCTATTCTACCTAAACTATAAGACTGCACCAGCTTTAAGGCTCCCTGATGTAGGCGTTTCGAACCGCGGATTATATGAACTCAATTGTGGTTGACTTGTCGGATCTTGAGTGCAGTCGTGCCGTCAGTAGATTAACTGAAGGCCCCAATATTTTGAAAATGAATGTTGATGGAAACGTTCAAGGAATTAAAAAAAAAAAAAAAAAAAAAAAAAAATTGCTCAGATTCACACAGCTCGCTGTATTTGGAAAGTTTGATAAGTACAATGATACGTTTTTGAAGGTATAGACCAAGTGCAGTATGAATTATTAGAGATGGACCTTGCTAGTATCCACAAGAACATTCGCGATTTATCGGATACTGATCTCAAAGCATTTGAAGTTTCAAGAAAATGGTTGGAAAATATGAGGGACTGCGCTATTGATATCGTTTGAACGACTGTATCACAAGCTTCCTTTCTTTCATCTACCGTTCGGCGCATGAGCATAGTGGGGTTTGCGTGTTCAGGTATCAAAGATGAGTTTAATCTTAAACCAGTCATATGCGAGGGCCCGCATGAATACTTAAAGCGAGCCACCTTCCGTGCGGCGGCAAAAGCGTTTTTCAAGATTCCTATAAATACAATCAAAACGATGTTTATTTATTTGTTTTCTTCATTTACAGGTATATATACAGATGAACAGAACTCTTTTCTTAGCTCTTCACCACATTCCATTGCTCAAAATCCTTTTGAGCAGGCCCCAAGACTGCCACACCAGCGTTTGCCAACTGGTTAGCCAAGGCTGGCACGAGATACGTCTCCGCAACACGCTTGACATCCTTTTGGGTGACATTCAACAAGTCCTGTCTGACCTTGGCGCGAATTTCATTCGTCAACCCATGCAAGAACTCGAACCCGAGTTCCGATCGTGGCGATACCGGGCTGTCCAGTCCCTGAAACACGCTCAATTTGGCACTTTGCAGCTCGAGGTCGGTGAATTCCCGCTTCACGGCCCATTCACCGGCCCCTTGGATAGTCTTGATGGTGTTCACCGGGTGTGGATCCCGGTATGAGTAGAACGATACCACGCCGTCCAAAGCGGAATAACTGGCACCGCCGCCGTATGCTCCGCCCTTTTCTCGGATTTCCTGGTGTAAATGTCGGTAGGTCAGTAACGAACACAAGATTCGCAATGCTGCGGAATCCTTGTGCGTATATGGTACACCCTTGACAGAAACACCAGCAAAACTGATCCCGAAGGGCAATTCGTAATGGGTCTTGGCGAACGGCAGCGTTTCAATATCAGACAAGGCTGGCACTTCACCGCCTGACGGCAGTCCACCAACCAAATCTTCGAACAATGACTGGTTCTGGATCAAGTTTTCATTACCAGGAGTAAATGTAACACCACCAGAGATATTCTCCTTGGTAGCCACGATTGCTGCAATTTCTTGCAATTGCGGCACAATCTCCTTTTTGAGTTGGTCATCCGACATTTCCGACAAGGTTCGAATGTATTGCACTTGTTCCACCCCACTCAACGTATTATCCAACCGTCGCTTCGCCGACACTGCGGCTGCTGCGTGCCGCACAGCGTACGCATTGCCGCTCTGAGACAGCTCACCCATGGCGTTTGCCGCGCTGGCTTGAATTAACTGCCGTAGTTTCTCCACATTGGCGTAGTCAACTTCCTGCATGAACTGGTTGGCAAAGTCGTACAGATGGAACGATTTCGAGTCCAAACTGGATCCGCTTAGTTGCAAATGCATGGAAAACTGACCCAAGTCCTTTGGATCGCTCTTCACATGCAGCGACGAATCAACCCCACCAGTGGTCAACCGGATTTTGTTCTCAAGCTCATCCATTGGCATCTTGGTGGTACCCAAGTTGGTCATAGCTGATGCAAACAATGGCAGCAATGGCCGTAATCTGGCCGGTACATTACCGAGATCCTTCAACAGCGAAAGATATGTCAACCCTTGAGTACCGGTTTCCCGAACATACAAATTGTTATACTTTTCCACATTGATTCTTGGTTTTGTTCGAGCAATCTCGTCGGTATTCAACATGGGTAGCACAGACTCATCTCCCTTTTCAGTTGTCTCTGGTACTGGTTCAGATTCAGATTCTGAAATTGTCCGTTGCAACCGATTTTCTTCTTCTTTCAACACTTTATTCTCAAATTCAGCATCCGGTTTCATGATAAATTCAAAATGCTTAGATTCCAACAACTTTTCCACCTTCTTTTGGAACAGTTGTGTATTTTCAGAAACCAGCTTCTTGAAATTCTCCAGCATTTTATCCTCATCGATAATATCAAATGTTTCGTCTCCATTGAACACTCTTGGCATCAACTTTGAAACCAATTGCAACCCATAATTCGCTTCAACTTCCCGTTGACTCAATTCCACAAGATTAATAATCGCATCCAAATGTTCTTGTGGCACACCATTCCTGGCGACATTACGAAGCACTTCCATCACTTTACTCTTGAACGTTTCAACATCCTTCTCACCCAGTCCTTGCAACCCAACAGAAAAGATTGCCCTACCTGGCAGATCCTGTAGACCTGTATTTGCAGAGAAATCAGAACCCAACCCAGAATCAATCAATGATTTGTACAATGGTGAAGAATGCCCATAGTTTAACAACAAACTCAACACTCGCCACACTACAACTTCTTCTATATCTGATGACCTCGCAACCACCCATGACAACGAAGCTTTAGTTTGTCTACTTTCATCAAACAATGGATCAACAGGCCCAGTCACCTCCAACTTTGTATCCTCTTTGAGTTCTATTGGTTGTAGCACCGGCTGGCGAGAATCCAGCTTCTTTATTTTCTTGATAGTGTCTCGAATCGGCTGAAGGATCTCTTCCAGCGGCATCTTTCCATATGAATAAGTAAACGAATTTGACGGGTGGTATCTCGTATTGTGGAAATCCTTTAATTCCTTGTACTTCAAATCGGTAATATACTTTGGATCCCCACCACTGCTATTTAAGCTAGGATATATCCCTTGCAAAAACTGTTCATTAAACAAATAAGACGGATCGCTCATCATTCCCTTCATTTCATTATAAACCACTCCCTTGAAAATAACCTTTGAGGCATCATCTTCCGGATGTTGCCGTTCTAAGCGCCACCCTTCTTGTCGAAAGTCCGCTTCTCTCAGCAACGGGTTATAAACCGAATCGAGATAAACTTTTTGCAAATTCGAAAAATCCGTCTGATTAGTCGTTGCGAATGGGTAAAAAGTATAGTCCAACCCAGTCATCGCGTTCATAAAGTTCGCCAATGACCGAGTCAACATTGAAAAGAATGGATCTTTTACTGGGAATTGATGCGATCCACATAATGTGGTATGTTCAAGAATATGCGGTACACCAGTGTGATCTGGCGGGTTGGTCTTGAACCCGATAGAAAACACATTATTATCATCATCTCGGTCTACATGTAAATGCCGGGCACCTGTATCGTGATGCCGCAGCTCAATTGCAGTGAGATCTAGCTTTGGAACCTTGTGAACATTACCAACTGTATATCCAGCAATCTTTTCACCGATTTTATACTCTCTTTTTGTGGTATAGAACCGTGATAACCGGGCTGACGTACCCAGTACTTTTGTCCTTGATAGCATTGTTCGTTTTGTCTCTTGTCTGCAGTGGCGAGGTTTTTTTTTCCAGAATTTTTCGGGCCAGTCGGTCCAAAGGGAATTGGGAACAAACGGCGGTTAAAATAAAGCCGCACAAAACGCAAATATATAATTATTAAAAATCATTAGAAGATTATTCAAACTATTTCATCACCATTTGTCTAATTTCATTTAAATACTCTCGATCAAAAGTCTCATTAGGTGAGAACCACGGAGAACACTTTCGATGCCACCGTTCGTCTTCATGTTGTAATCGTTTGACCAACGCTGGAGTTAGATCGAATTCATCCCCAACTTCGAAATCACCTTGAACAGATGATCCAAATGATGGCTTCATTGTAGAGGCCCTGCTCTGAACAGATACATCCAAGTCATCTACTCCCTCAAAAGGATCGGGTTCTTCGTCATCTGGTCCAGTTACCCTAATCCAACACATTTTCTCGGGATCAAACACCATATCACCAACCACTTGAACTCCCTTATTCGATATAAACGCAATCAGCCCAGGACCTTTTGTACTGACACTTTCGAATTTCCTCAGCTCGATATCATTACCTTCCCATATCAGTTTCCTTGGGTTGAACCGCATATCGCCATAATATCCATGGTTGATTATCGATCCGGTTGGCGGACCCAATTGCTGAATCAATCCTGGTCCTTTATTCTTATGGTGCTTATTACTGCTGCTGATGGTGGTGGGAATGGAGGTATCTTTTCGTTTCTTTGTCAAATGAGCAGAGCTTTGTTTTGATTTTAATGCGGATTTTGGTCGTTTGGATTTCTCCCGATAGGTGTCCAATGGTTTATGTCTGATTGTTCCAGTAGCCGATGCTTTCGGAGCTACTCTGAATGATTGTTCCCGTTCAGCACTTGTAACAAGATCTCCTAATGCATCCAGTTCACTACCATCACCAAACAGTTTCTGCTTACCCTTGGAGTACCTTGGTTTTGCTGAGGTTTTCCGGGTGCCAAAATTCGACATGGATTGTACTGGGCGTAGCTGTTGAGATGATCCTACCCGTTTCTTTGGACTAATCTCATCCAACGATCGTTCGCCAGTATTAGATGATCGAGATTTCGATCCAGATACGCTCTTCTTTTTTGGACTAGCCGTAGGTGTCGTTGTTGCTGACGTCTTTTCTGGTTGTCTCAATTGCGGCATGCTTTTTTTCATCCTTAGTCTGTCCTTTTGGTTGCTTGAATGTCGAGCTTTGTTGTTCTTAACCACAATATTCTTGTGTACTGGTATATCACGAGCCTTTTCGAATGCATCATCTTGCACTTCAATCCCGTCAAAAAAATCCAAATCGAGTTCATCTTCATCTTGTATCGTTTCTAGGTTTTTTAAAGAGTTTCCTGACCCATTGCTTCGTATCGTATCGTATTTTTTCCCTTGCATTAGTAACTCTTCTTCATGTTCAGCCACCTGTTGAGCATCGCGCTGCTTGTCTTCAAGAATCTCTTGAAAGTTGACATGCTTCCCAGGAATCTCAACTCCATCAAAAAAGTCTTCTCCTTCTTGTTCACTTTCTTCAAACGAACTTGAAAAAGCGGATGACGCGTTCGATGCTTCTGATAACCTGGAATTCGCTCTGAATCCTAAGCTTTCTTCGCCCCAAGAATCGAAATCGTCATCAAAATGCAATTGAGTCTTTACCTTTTGTAGCCGCGTTTGTAAATCATCTGGATTACTTTCAACATCAAATCCTTCTTCAAAATTTTCTGGTTCTGGTCGTTTAACAGCGCTTTTTTTAGGAGATTTGGAAGGTGATCTATGAGTCTTTTCAGGAGGATTGAAAAAATCCCCTTGGATCAATCCACTATCAAAATTCCTCGACGACTTTTTCTTGGCTCTTAGAGTATTTGGGTCTTCGAAACCGTCATTTTTCTTGATCGTACCCTTTTTTCGTTGTCGAATCGTTTGATAGTCCTCAGAGTCGTCTCTATCAGCAGCTATACCAGTTTGTTGGTTGTTAGAGAGTTTTCTCAAATTCATACTCGAAATTTTTGTGGTCAAATTCCCTTCGTCAAAATCGTCGTCTGCGAACCCTTGGTTTTCACTAAATGCGTTCAAAAACCTAGTTCCCTGAGCTTTACGTTGTTCAAAAACATTCGGTTCGTCGTCAAAGTCAAATTCCTCGTCATAATCTTCATCTTCTTCTTCCACTGTAGCGAACCTTGAACCTGCTGAACTCACACTTGATCGAAATATACTTTCACGAGGGTTAAAATTGTCTTCCAGCTCATCAAAATCATCATCCCATCGTTCCACCGCCAGTGACTGCTGCTTACGAATCAGCAGAGGTGGCATTATTCGTATCCACTGTTGCAACAGGTGAGAATTTCAAAAAAAAATTTAAAAAATTGAAAGCGCGTGTCGTTCTGTCGTATGGATCTCTTTTAACGAAGAGTTTATTCAATGTTGTAAACTTCCCAGTACGCTGGGCGAGAGCGTAAACAAACGCGGGTGGTTGGGTCGCGGCGTGCCGCATTTGGAAACTCTGTGGCGTGCCTCCCAACCCGTTGTCATGGTAACGCATTGGTGGTTATAAGATTTACGTAGGCTAGAACTGACGTGGTCAGGTCCTATGACATCAACGGTAATAATTAAGATCGATACTGGCTCTCAAAGGGTTGGTTAAATTAACCTTTGACGATATTAAAAGAACGATGTACGGCCAGTGCATTAAAATTATATCATGTGTTTCTAGGTGCGGCATTCAAGCAAGCTGGATGCATCCGACTGGTGGCTGGGCCTGTTGATCGACGACGGGTTGTCAATTCATGTTGCCGTATCGTGATATATAGTCGATATATCCATAGCCGCACTGTATCGGCACAAACTGCTGTATGAACCAGCATTATCACCAAAGATTAGCGTTCAGGAAAGCTCCTTCTAGAACTTCCATCCGGCTATTCCAAGCACGCCCTTAAGTCTAACAATGACGTACCGGATACCTGGTCCGTACAAACAAAGATGAATAATGTCTCACTTTTAGAATGGAGCAGCGGCAGCTGATATCGAATACTAAATTGAGTGCTTGCCGGACGGAACGGCGTGCGTGCGAAAGTCGGGGAATTCCCAGTCCAGTTCTCCGATAGCTTGTCCAAATCAAGCTATATTTACAGTGAAACCTCTGGACCGTTGCCGATCGGCAGCAAAAGCTTAGCCCGTGCTATAGGTATATATAAGCGCAAGGTCCTTGGTACTTGTCCTTTATTAACACCGCATACAACAGAAAAAAAAAAAAAAAGAACCCACCCCACTCAATTAAACAATAAAAACTAGAAAAAAAACAATGTCGTCTTCTAGCTCTCTTACTCCAGAAATTAAGGACTATATCAAGCAGGAAGTTCATATGGCTGTTAAAGACGCCTTGAACAGCCAAGCAATGTCCAATTTGAAAATCGCCGTGGAAGAGCAACTCTCCGGCAGTATCCCGGAAAAGGTTGAAACGGCTATCAAGAATCAAGCCATTCAACAGTTCAAGGATGAAGAAGCTGGTGACCTTGCTGAAGCTCGAAGAACCATTGTCAGTCACAATCGGTTGATTGCAGACTCTTCCAAGAAATTGAAGAGAGTACCTTTGATTCATCACGATATGGCACCAATTTACAGTCTAACCCCACTGATTTCCAAGGACACTGTTTATACTATTTCTCCAGAAGAAGTGGGGACGTATTGTGAGGGTTATGGTATTGAACCTTCTGGAGATTTGGAGACTGATCGTGGTGCTATCAATGAAGCTATTGGTGCTGTAGCGCCAGCAGTTCCATCACAATCTGAGAGTCTTGCTAACAGTGTGGCTCAAAGTCTTGCCAGCAGCCGAGCTCCTAGCCGGGCTCCAAGTGCCGCTCCATCTATTCCATCTACTCCAGTTCACAGTTAGGTAGAAAAGACTGTAATGTATTTATGAAGTATATATATTAGATTGCCAATGTAATACTTGAAGACAGTTTGCACAATTGACATGAGCGGTTAAAATTGGAGCGGGAGCCACTGCGGTGCTTCCACTTTGTAAGAATGCTACGTATATATCATTGTTTTATTGGTGTAAGTATGAATACTGGCTTGGAAGAGTGGCTTGAAAGCTATGGTGTGAATTCTTTTGGTGATGTGAGTGGGTTTTGAAGCCACCGCACCGTGTGCGGCTATCGGAATCTGTATATATAGATTTCGCGATGAATGCGAATGTACGGACTTTTTCGCGGCATATTATTTCTTCTTGTTTTTATTTGTACTTTTTTCCTAAGGATGTTTCCAGGTTTCACCAGATCTACTATATATATAAATATGCTTTTCGTCTAACCGCTGCTACTACCGTGCTCGCGCTGCGCATAGCCCAACCAAAGAAGAAAAAAAACGCTGTGCATGCCGCACGAAAAAAAAATAAAAACTTTCTACCCGATATATATCATCGACAGACACTAGCAAAAATGGAGGACGAAACTATCAAGAAACTGTCAAAGAAGCAGAAAAAAGCTCTCGAATTCCGTCAGAAAAAGAAGGAAGGGGAATCGACTGAAGATATCAAGGAGGAACGAAAAGTGAAAAAAAGAGAACGTGAAGAGGCGACAGAAAAAGAAGAGAAAGAGAAGGAAGAGCAAAAGAAACCTAGAAAGCGATCCAAAAAATCATCATCATCGTCAGAAAACCCATCCTCCAAGAAATTTATTCTATTTATTGGCAATTTGCCGTATAATGTGACGGAACAAGAGATCAAAGAGCATTTTAAAGCAGCACAACCAATGACGGTTCGTCCTAGAAAGGGATTTGCATTTGCCGAATTTGACGGATTAACTGCCGCCAAACGACTAAATGTAGCATTACGATTGCATCATACAACTTTCAACAACCGTAAGATTAATGTGGAACTAACAGCAGGAGGCGGTGGTAATTCTGATAATAGAAGACAGAAGCTCAAACAACGAAACGACAAGCTCCAAGAGGAACATGCACAACGACAAATTCAAGAAAAGGCTCAAAAGGAAAAGAAGCAGAAACTTGAAGATGCGAAAGACTTGGAAGGGATCCACCCAGATAGACTCAAACAATTGTAAAAAAGTATTCTTTTTGGTTATTATTTCATTTCATTACATCTCATCATCTAGCTACTCTTTTTCTGTTTTTTTTTTTTGTTTTTTTTGGATAAGAATTAAGAACCGCAAAAAAATTTCATCAAAAAAAAAAAAAAAAACTTGTAAGATAAAAACGCCACACAGAATAAAGATAATAAAAGCCCCAGATAAACAATTCAAAACGAAGAAACAGACATCAAAACAAAAAGACAAATAAAGATTCTAAAGTGTACAAAAACAATGCATTTTTGAAAGCAGAGGGTGAGAGAGTGCGTAAGCGAGTGACAAATAGTGATAGGAAAAAGGCGTAAAAAACCAGTCGAAATTCATATCCAGCGTCCGAATGATCATTTGGATGACAGTTATTGTCATTAGATAATAATACACTTCTTTGGCTTCTTCTTTGGAGCCGGAGGAGTCAATACAGCATGAATTGCTGCATCAAATACTGTCTTTAAACCCTTCTGGGTCAAGGCTGAACATTCCAGGTACTTTACCGCGTTAATTTCTTTAGCGGCTTGAAGACCCTGTTGGTATGAAATTGGCTGTTGCCGTCTTTCTCGTAATTTATCAATTGTTTCTCGATCATCTCGTAAATCCAACTTAGTCCCTACTAATATAATCGGTGTGTTTGGTGCATGATGCGTGATTTCGGGATACCATTTGGTTTTCACATTTTCGAATGATGGAGGCGATACCAATGAAAAGCAGATTAAAAACACTCCAGTTTGTGGATATGATAATGGTCGTAGACGATCATAGTCTTCCTGACCTGCCGTATCCCATAGCCCTAGATTGATCGGCTTTGAATCCACCATTACATTTGCAGAATAGTTGTCGAATCTAAAAAAAGAGTCGTTAGCATCGAGTTTCCATTAGTCAATCTTCTGTTAACATACACTGTTGGAATATATTCACCTGGAAATGCATTGGTTGTATAAGAAATTAGCATGCAGGTTTTACCAACCGCACTATTAAATGGCGTTAGTATCTTTTCGTGTTGTCATAGAAATATTATCATACCCATCACCAGTAACCACACATTTTATGCTTTGCATTTTTGGATGTTAAGAAAAACAGAAGAATTTAACAAGAATAATTACGGGGCTTTTGAAAAAATAAAAAGACCCAAGCCTGGTAAAATTGATCAATCAAGGCAAAGACTTGTAAAAATAATAATAAATCTTGCGGATAACTTGGATTGGATACCAATAATTGATCAAGATGGAAATTCTTTTCAAAACAAAAACGACAATCGCTTTTTTTCTAAGTCGAGATAAAACCAAAGAATACTTCTTTCTCACTTTCGCTGTTGATCTGGCAATCAAACACAAAAAAACTATAGTCAATGATAAATGATAAAAAAAGGGGCTCCGTCGGTCGGGGTCAAAATTCAGTCGGTGGAGGGAAAAAAGGGCGTAAAGGGCGACGCTTCACCAAACACAAAAACTTTAAGTTCGCAAACTTTTGTGATAACTTAGCAATTGGCGGTCCGAATATAACAAAAGGCCCAAAAGGAGAAATTGGAAGACTGTTGAATAGAGTTCGAGATGAAATGAGGAGAAAGAGAGGGTGAAGAGAAGAAGGAAGAGAAGTGCAAAGAAATAAACCAAAAGTTGCCCCCGTGCTTGAGTTTACGCAGTGCGGTTTTCTGGCTGATATGGTTGCAAAATTTGAGATATTGTGCCTTGTGTTTTTTTGTTTTTTTTCTGCCCGTTTTTTTGACCTGAAAACTAATTAACCAGCCTCCTTATTTTCTCACGTTGTGCAGTGCAGGTGCATGAACAATATGCTGCCTAAATTTGTGGCCGTTACGGAAAAAAAAAAAAAAAAAAAAAAAAAAAAAAAGGAGAGAACTAAACTGTTCTTTTTTTGCTGGAATTACTTGATGCAGGTTGCATGGATGATTGTTGTTAATTAGTGAGAAAACATTACACTATGTAATTAACCCTGGTTATAAAACATGACCAATCAATCGGGCCACCTATTTTTTTTTTTTTGTTTCTTTTAAATCCGGGATTTGAACTAAATCAAAATCGGATCGTCAATCTCCAGTCTTTCGTCTCTGTTTTTAGAACGTGAAGATCTCAGACCCGCAGGGCGAAACGTATTGAAGTAAACGGTTGAGCCAGCGTGTCTTAGACATGGATGTATACAACGTACTAGGTCGCGGAGGTTGGTTGGTGGGGGTAGCATGGAATACGTTTGCGTACCAACTAGCTGGATATTCAGTAAGATTTCTAACTGCAAGGGTATCAACTATATCCCGAGGCAGCTCATATAGACATCCAGTTTATGAGATTTGCTATGTCCTGTGTTACGATGCAATGCATGTTATCCTGTGGTTACCACTGCCCTGGGAATAACGTCTCATTATCCCAACGTTGCTTACGCTTCCGATCGGAAGAAGTACACGATGCCGGTGGGCAGGTCCAGCAGATTTACCTGCGAGTCTCCATGGTGTCAACTACTGATCTTTGGCTCAAACAGCAATATTTCTCAGTAGAAGTGAAACGGTTAGACTCCGACAAGGGATTTTGCTGATTGTCGCTATGGCAGCCAGGTAACCGTTATGCAGTGACGCGTGAGACCATAGATCTGCTTGTTTCACCTCTATTCCAGATCCATGGACGAATATCCTCGCAGAGAGATCTGTATTGAAGGCCCGTAGGCGGTTTCTAAAAAGAATTTTGTGAGGTCTGGTGATGAGTTGGCCAGGTTAGGCTGATTATGCGGCTTTCATTTTTCCCCATCAGTTTAAATGGTCGTTAGAAACGTCTTACAGTGTGCTTTATTTGGGCACGTATACTGTCCGGTCTATATAATCCAGGTCATCGCTGCATATACTTGACAATGCAGGTACTTAACAGGGAACGGTTCGAAAAAACAGTCCACCATAAACGTCATGCTCTGCTGGTCGCGTGCTTTGCATATTGTGAGCAAATTTTCAAGGCTTAGAACGTTACTCCGGTTGAACTGCTACATAGCAGAAAATAGCCTGTTGCCATTGTATAGAAAGTCTTGTATTGGAATATGGCGTGTAGCAGACTACAGCCAGCGTATATCTCGTATACTGCGGGAAATGCGGATATAACTGTACGGATTATAGATCATACAAACTGGCTCTTGTACTGTCTATTTCTTTACATACAAGAACAATAAACGCACCTTCGTTTGAGATGGCGGTAGATACGCATCACCTACGACAACCGCACCGCACCGCCCGTTTTTCAAACCACCCCATTTTTTTTTTTTTTTTTGTCTGCGTTTCGCTTCGAAGATCAAAGGGGCTCATGCTTGAAAAAGAAGTTTACGCGCAACCCTGTCTATGCGCTTAAAAAAGTGTACACATCTTGTGCGGCTCTCACTCCCTAACTCAGATGCCAAACAGATCTACTATTGATTTGACCAGTATAGCGTGCAACCAGCTCTGTTTTCGTATGCAACACCTGCTGTACAGTAGAATAACTTGCCTTGAAACGGGAAACAACTGGTAAGCCCACCCCGACTAAGCATCAATGCATCCCACGATACGCTTCAACATACAGACACTCCCTTGATTCTGGACATTGATATATAGTAACAAAAACTTACATGCATATGCATTAATTAACCACCTTACCAACGCTATTATAGACCCACATAAGACTGGACTAACAGTTCAAATAACTCGCTTGCCAGAGGACGCGCGCCCCACCCACTCATCTAGCAGCTGAAACTCCCAAATAAGCCGGCCGGCCCCTTAAATAAAAAACCTTTCATCCTATACAGCCAGCTGGCGCTAACTTTTTTTCTTTTCTCCCCTTTGAACAAGAGAGAGCGTTTTAAAATAGCACGCACACAACAACAAAAAACTGGCGACCAAAAAAAATGTCAGGTCCACTTCCACCTGCTACTCAAGCACCACTCATCAAATCTCCTAGAGTTGGTGGTGATGGTGACGACAGTGGCGTTGATAATAGTATCACTCCATCATTTTCAAACCCAACATCGCCACTACCTCAAGGCCATGGTGACGCACCACCACCACCACCACCACCAGCTGACTCTATCTCGGTAAACACCGCCACCGGTTCAACAGGTACAAACATTGATGAACTTTCCGCAAAGGCAGGCAAAATGACAATCAATTCACCAATTGTCGCTCAATCGTCACAGAATCTGTTAGATGATCCAAAGATTCAGGAAATTCTAATGTCAGATGTGGGGGCGACTTCGTTGCTCGGGAGGCTGAAACAAAGCATAATCTCGGCAAGAGAAGTTGCGACATTTGTAAAAAAGAAGGGTCAGTTGGAAAGCGAAAATCAATCGGCATTAAAAAAATTGACCCGAACTACAAGAGAAACTATTAAAAGGCCGGATGGTCGACAGGGCACATTTCTTACTCAATTTGACGAGATTGTAAAAGCCAATGAAAAAGTGGCTGACGTGGGAACCACTTATGTAGCATCTTTACATGCTATGCATGATCAATTATCTGAATTGGCTAGGACAGTTGAACGAGGTAGGAAGACGATTAAAGAGCGCTGTCTGCGTGAAGAAAAAAATGTCAGTGAAGCGGAACAAATGGCCGAAAAGGCCAAGAACAAGTATGATTCGTTGGCAGAAGATTTTGAAAAAATGAGGACTGGAGATCCAACCAAGAATAGATTTGGTTTCAAACAATCCAAGACTGCTCAACACGAAGAGGAATTGCACCGAAAGGTTACTTCTGCAGAATCCGAATACAAGCAGCGAGTTGATTCTGCCAAGCGGCTAAGATCGGAATTGGTTACCAAACTGCGACCAGTAACTGTTAGAGAGTTGAAGAATCTGATTATGGAATGTGACTCTGGAATTACATTGCAGTTGGCGAAATACGCTAATTTGAACGAAACTTTGGCGTTAAATACTGGGTTTATTATCGCGCCGCTGAAACCACAAAACAGTGGCACTGCTCCATTGACGATGAAGGAAACGGCCTCTAAGGTGGATAATGAGCTTGACTTTTACAAATACGTCATGTCTGTGCCAAAGACCCAGAAATTGAACCGATCTCAAGTCGGTTATCGACAGCATCCATCAATGTCATCTGCTTATCCAATCAGTCAACCAAAGTCAATGGGAAGTGTCGGCGGCGGTCTTGGTGGTGGTCTTGGTGGTGCAAGTAGTAATAGTGGACCACAGCCAATGAACGCTTCTGGTGCCGCAGCATTGGCGTCTCCGCAACCTCCACAGCCATCTCCGCAGATTGCATCTCCACAGCCGATTTCATCGCCTCCTCAATCACAATCATGGAACCTGGCACCAACGCGGTCTACTTCTGGTCCAACAAGTGAAGTGAATAGCACTCATAACAACACCAACAACCAGTTATCGCCGGTTTCAACCACCAACACTACAACTGGTGGAGCACCAACCGTGGCGTCATCCTCAATTCATTATCCACCAGGTACCACGTCGACAAGCATGCCGGTATACGGCGCTCCATTAGACGACTTGCTTGATTATGAAGAAGGGACAGTACCGCGAGCAGTGTTCCAGTGCGTCCAGGCTGTGGATGCGTTTGGGTTGGAAGTTGAAGGTATTTATCGACACCCGGGTAGCTCGCAACAGACACAAGAGATTCGTCGGCTGTTTGATACCGACTCTACTGCGGTGGATCTTCTTCAACCTAGTGCCAAGCTGAACGATATTCATTCTGTAGCATCTGCATTGAAGCAATATTTCCGGGAGCTTCCGGATCCGTTGTTGACCAGGGAATTCCATAACGAGTTTTTGGAGGCAGCCAAGGTTGACAATGAAACCGCCCGACGAGATAGCGTTCATGCCACGATCAACAAGCTTCCGGATGCGAATTACTCGACTTTGAGGTACCTGGTATTCCACTTGTATCGAGTGCAGGAACGTGAAGCTGTCAACCGCATGTCCATTGACAACCTGGGCATTGTATGGGGTCCAAATCTGATGGACACGGATTACAACAATGTCGAGGGAATGGCCATCCAGGGGAGAATCGTGGCGGTTATCATTTCAAATGCTTATACGATTTTTGATGCAGACTAATTATATTGTTTTTCTTTTAAATTTTTTTATTTTTTATTAGTAAGTAAAGAAAGAACGAGAAACAAAACAACTCGTAATGTTTTTTTTTTTTTTTTTTTTTTTTTTTTTTTTTTTTTTAATCGTTGTTGTAAACATACACTTGATCATCAGGACTTTTTTCATCTCGTAGCAAATACTCTCGATCCAACAAAGATTCAATATTTGTTTTGATTTCAGCGACAGTAGGTTGACCACGCGACTTGACTTGTTCAATAACCTGTTGCATGAGTTCGACATGGGTCAATCTCCGTCGAGCCTTGAGGATTCTAGCAATAGCAGCTTGGATTTCAAACGACCGGTCTCTTGCCACTTCTTCACGGATCTGTTCACGACGATTTTTATCTTGATTTGGCATTTGTAACGACGAGATTTTGATTCGATACGCCTTGTGCTGGAGCCCATTGTTCACCGTGAACCTGTCTGTGGCGCCGACTTTAGAGCCGCGCGGCTCTTTTAGTAGAACTTTAACTTTACCGCATGATAACGACAATAGAGCTTGTTGCAGTAACCATGGCCCATCTTTTTGATCCTCCCCAATAGCCAATTCGCTGGAAATCTCCTGGTACGTCAGAACTTCGTCGTTTTGGCTCTTGTTGAACAACAAAAGCACCAAAGCCTGCATTTGGTTCACTGCCAATTCCTTGACGCCGGAATCAAACCGGGCCCGGATCGTACAACTACCGAGAAAATGCTGCCATTCTAACCGCCGTTTGGGGTACTTTTTCACGTACAACGACTCAAACTTGGTGCAGAGATCGGACATTACATCCGGCAATTGCAGCTTGACGGACGGGAAAGTAGGCCATTTACCTTGGGTGAGTAAGTTCGCATTCATTGAAACCTTAGATTTCATATTGGTCGAGAACTCTTTCATGTCGTCTTCAGAAACCGTCATATCAATAGCCATTGTTTCTGCCTTGTCGGTAAACGCCGCACCAAATGTATTCTTCAATTGTGTAATCAGAATGTCCTCATAATCCATACCGGTACTTTTGCCTTGGAGTAGCCGTTTGGCGAAATCACGTTCGTATACATTTTTGAAAAAATCCTTGGATGACACAAACTTTAAAATGCACACCACGGTTGAAAAGTTTGCAGAAGAATCCAAATCAAGCTCTTGGCTTTGGTTCTTGGCGACTGATACTGTTGTGCCTCCTCTCAGCCAATGGTCCACCTGTTTGGCAAGCGCTTCTGCAACATATTCTGACTTGCAGTCCAAAGCCACTTGCAACTTGTCCCTCCACTTGGTATCAAATGGCGCATCCAGCGACAACTCATCATGCAAAATCCCCCACGTCTTATGATACAACTTCATCAAATCTGGAACAATCTCCACCGGCTTCTTTACTTTCCGTTGGACTATCGTCTTGAACTCTTGTTCGATATACTGGCCCCAGGATTCGCAAAACTTGTCCTTCAAACCAACATCTTTAGCAACTGTGAACATTACTTTGATAAGCTTCGACGGTTCTCCATCGTCATCATTATTATTATTACTATCATCACCAGCCAGTTTTTTTATACCAGCAAACAGCAAACCCGCCCGTTCTCGGCTTACTAGGCATTGTTTGATATGCAAAAGTTCTCTATCAGTCCATCCCACATCCATGTTCATAACCACCGAGCAAATTTCATACTCTCTTGCCGCTTGTTGTTTCACCAGTTCCAAATACTCACGAGGAGCCGCAGGCGATATCTTCAAACTCTCGCAGAAGCCAGTTGCAGATTCTGCCACGATATACTGAAGCAATTCCAAATCTCTTCCACAGCTGCTCAGCATGCGAGATGTATCCTGGATCAGTGAAACATTGCCGATGGCTGGTTCTGATCGCATCGAATTCACCAGATTCCCCACTGCAGACCTTATCAACGGACTGACAAGCCCGTCATTAATCACAGTAGTTGAAAACAAATCAATGCTTGTCTCCATAATCGGTTTCCGTCCAATCTTGTTTAATAAATAATCCCGGTCAAGGTAAAAATACATGCCTCGAATCATTACCATTTTTTGGATCCACCCTTGCCATACTACCGTTATTCTTTTCAGCAAATCCTGGCCTGTTTCCGTCACATCCACGTCTGAAAGCAAACTCTTGGCATGATTTTGTAATATCTGCAGTAAATCGTTCCATAGCACTGATGCTCTACGGTCGCGACAGAGGTTTTCTACCGCATGATACAAATATTCAAGAGAATATTCCGTTGCTCTTTTATGCAAGATATCTGACACTGCCTGTTTCAATTTTGCAGATGCCTGTTCAAAATATTCTTCCTTCTTAACGCCACTGGACTGAGTCGCGTTCTTTACCGTGACTTTTTTAACCTGAGTTTTGACTGGTAATCGGTTTATTCTCCCTACTCCAGGTCGAATATTTAAATCTGGTCCTGGAAATGCTTTCATGTTGTATAATCCAGATTTCTTACTTTCCTGGTCGTGGTCGTGATCTGTATCTTGATCTTGGTATATATCAACGTTGGAGTTACTTCCGCTACCACTGCCCGGTGTGTTTAGACCCTTGCGGTCAAAAAATGAATTGATTGAACGTTCGTTATTATTACGTCGTTGTTTTTTATTCGAGCTTGAACCTCCAGGCTGTGTATTCCTCTTTGACCTTTGACTTCCACCAGATCCCGAATCTTGTCTTCCAGATGGAGCCATTTGATATTAAGAAAAAGGGAAAAATAAAGTCGCGATAGATAGTTGTGGAGCTTTACTCTTGCCGCCCGCCGTCTCCGGTTTTTTTCCCACGGAGTGCGAGCGCTCCCAAAAAGGAGGCCGCCCCATTAGGTAAGCAAGGTTTATGTTAAGTGCGGGTATAGAAGTTCGTCGAGCCCTAGGTCGACAAAATAAAAGGAAGAAAAAACAGCCGGCCAGATCATGAAACCGACAAGAATTTATATGTATTCCTTTCATTCAATGGGCCAAAAGTACTATCAATTTGAAACCCTCTGGATACTTGACGTGCTCTGGCATGGCGATAAGTGGTGGAAATGCACCAGCACTAGCCGGCCATGAATCGACGGGGCCCTACGGGCAATTACCGTTCTTCAAATAAGCAGGGTTGTTTCAAGTGTGCATGGGGTTATAATAGTCTCATACTACTCATCCTTCATCAATCACTACTCGATACGGTATGGAGTGCGGCTTGATTAATGCGGCGCACAACCATATAAAAGCTTGATTATCGGTTAGAGAGAGCGACAGGGTTCACGTCTAGGTTGCGAATGGCACATATACCATTCTTATGAAAGGTTGATTGAGTTTGAGCAGAACCTTCTTTTAGCGAGCCTGTATACCTGCAAAGGGCAGAGTTGTCATCTGTATTTATCAATTTAAATAAACTTTGATGATTACAATCGCGTGGAATTTAATAAAATGTAAGAACAAAGGAGTAGTCGATACGTCCTATATAAACAAAGATCGGACACCAGTCATCGGAGACATTAATTTCTTAAAAAAACTCTCGATTGCTTTTACTTTTCTTTTCCCCATTGTAGTTTCGATCCATTACCTTCCCTTTTCAAGATACATATATTCACGGAAGATGTTCAGTTCCAGAGGACTCCATTTTTTTTTATTGTTTTGGCTAAGCACAGCCGTCTTGGCTGAAAGTGGATGTGTAAGTACATTACAATGTGATTTACTGGATTGGTATTAAAAAAAATCCGGGGAGCACTCAGAGGGCTAATAAGCTAATATAATTTAGGACCCTACTGTTTGCACGGCGAGACTCCATGCGTTGATCGACATGTGTGTAGTCGGGAAGACTCCAATGCCACATGAAAAAGTGGAAGCTGCTACAGAAGGTTGCATTGAGCACTGCGATGAATATGTATGTGTTTCCCCTATTCCTCAGGCAAAGCAAGTACTAACAGTAGCCCTTGATTAACAGATTGACTTGTTGGATGATGCGGAATGCGATTTTGAAGTTGAAGTTGAAGATGATAATGAAGATGAATCTATTTCAAGCGATGCTGAAATGTTAGTAGGTGATCCTGGTGGACCAGGTTCTCCAGGCAGCCCCGGTACCGTTGGTGCCCCCGGAAGTCCAGGGAGCCCAGGAAGCCCAGGAAATCCTGGTCATCCAGGAAGTCCAGGAAGTCCAGGAAGTCCAGGAAGTCCAGGAAGTCCAGGAAGTCCAGGAAGTCCAGGAAGTCCAGGCCATCCAGGGAGCCCGGGTCATCCTGGTCACCCTGGGAAACCAGGCCGACCGGGAAGACCTGGAAGACCTGGAAGACCTGGAAGACCTGGAAGACCGGGACGACCGGGACGACCAGGTAGACCTGGAAGACCTGGGCGACCAGGGAGGGCAGGACGGCCAGGGAGACCAGCACGCCCAGCTGCTGGGGGCTAGGCTGCTGCAGATGTCAGTGCCTCAGTGGGCCTGTTTATATATGAATGAGGTTGTGTCTAGAATGTCGACGGCGTCAAAGATGGCGAAGAAAATATATTATATGGCAGGTGATACTAGCTTTTTTTTTTTTTAGGAATTAATCAATATGTCCATCATATCCGTTGCCTCTTGGCACGTCGTATCCAGGGATCACCCGCCAGCGCCTCACTAGGTGCGGCACTTCGATACAGGTGGCCGGTTATCTCAAAAGCTCCAGTGCAGCTATTACCCCTTTAATAACTGGAAATATCCCTGGGGAATTCCCCGTATATGTCACGTGTTATTGGCAAGTGGTGGGATTCATGTGAATAAATACGTAGCACGATGGTGTGGTTGCTCAAAATGCGTCCTGTATGCTCTTAAACAGATATTGCGGACATGCGCAAGCCTAAAAAGAACACATATCAAACAGGATCAGTTTTTCCCAAATAATTTGAGAATACTACAAACAAAAACAAAATTCGCGGATGAGGTGAGATATTCCAATTGATAGCACATGTGATGTTTGTTTTAAATGCTAACTCTGCTTACCTTAAATACTAGTACGTCAAATAATAACGTCGGCATACAACTCCAGTCGAGACATGGTGTAACAAGTCCTTTCTTCCTTCCACTGCTGTGTAAACTTCTGGAAATAGCAACTGACTGACTCTTGTGAGCATCGAGTGGCCCGATGCTTGTAATCCTTCTACCGATCCCCTTTACAAAGTCGCTCTAGCATAGGTATCAATCGATATAGATTCTAATTGTGGATATACAGCCATATCTAATGGACAATGATATTCCCGGTACAGCAGGTTTGACCAAAGGCGTTGTAAATCGAGACCAAAATGAGAAAGCAAAAATAGTTCTTGTCCAAGAAAACATATTTCGGCGCCATTAACGGACTATCATTGCACAATGAAAACAACAGGGGCTCAATGGACAACATGCTACTACATTTTAATATCCCATTGTATTAATCTCAGATTATATCGGCACAACCTGACTGGTTCATCAGCCGCACCTTAATAATTTTTCCTTTTACATTTTTATGGCAATAGCGACGTGATGCACAGGGAAAATTGGAGGATACTTTTAAAACTCCAGTCAGAAAGAATTGAAAAAAATCTAATTACATTTGTTTTTTTTGTTACAGAAAATAATTTTCTATTACATTTAGTCGAATAGACCCATACCCATGTCTTCATCAGATTCTTCCTTTTCTTCTTCCTTTTCTTCCTCAGCGGCAGCTTCACCACCAGCAGCGGCAGCACCGCCGGCAGCTGGGGCAGCACCACCAGATGGAACAGAGGCAAGCTTTTCAGTACCTTCGGCAATGAGTTCTTGGACGTCCTTACCTTCAAGTTCCTTCAACAAAGTGTTGATTCGTTCATCTTCAGCTTCAATACCGACAGAAGACAAGACAGACTTGATGTCGGCAGCAGATGGGGAGGCGTTACCGCCGGTGGTCAACAAAAGATAGGCAGCGAGGTACTTCATTCTTTAAAAAAATTGTTAGTCTTTTCTGTTTGGTTTCTTTGATAGCGAAAGGGAATATTCCGTACTCTTAGGATAATCGATTTAAGCGTGTATATGCAGACTAGTCCTTGAGGGAGGAAATCGAGAGTGAGTCGTTGAAAATAATTGTGTATCGTCGACGATGGGAGCGTGCTGAAGTTTACGCTGGGAAGCATAGAAAACCCGTTTGTGACTGCTTTTTTCTCAAGCTGGGGGAAAATTGGAACGTACGGCGCGCGCCGCAGAAGACTATCTCACCGCCGCATTAGAAAAAGGTAATAGTGTAAAAATCAACAACAATAAAAGATCAAATTAAAGCATAGACTTAGGTCTATCCCAAGCCCATTCTAGGTTCTCCATCCCAGGTGGATGTTTGTGATAAACTCGCATTCTATCGTAGAGCTGATATGGCTGCTGAATTTCATCATCTGGGGCTGGGGTATTCCACCGAAGGAACCAATCTGCGTCCGTTTCCTCATCAGTATAACTAGCAATTTGCGAGGCATACTTTTGTAAATCATCTCGTAACGTTTCCTCTTCTCCAGTTGGCCGGTCAGCACCTCGATTGCCGAATCGGCTGCCCTGCTTCAAGTTGTTTGATGACGATCTTGGGTTGAAAGTACCTGCTTCCCCGTCTCGTCTGCGGTCAAGCCGATATATTCTATCAATTCGTGCGTTTTGGTGTGGGTTTGGCACGCTATCTGCTTGTACTGGTGGCCATGGAACAAAAGGAGCGATTTGAGGCACTGGAATTGTAACTGGTTCTCCTCCCACGTTTGTTTGCGGTTGATCAAATATTTCATGAGGTTGTCTTGGCTTTCTTTTCATTTTTCCATCGTGACGTACATTTTGCTCTTGTTTATGAGTTCCCTTGTCATTATAGTCATCCTTGTTCACCGCTGCGGCCCTGTTCTCATCAGCTGCATTTGTATCCTCAGGCGCTTCATCAGGGATAGTAAAGCCGGTCGATGCCGAGTTCTTGGAGAACAACGACCCGCTATCCGGCATTTTCGTTTCTGCAGGACCATTCTGCTGCTGTCGATGATACCTTGCAAGGCACTCGGAATAGCCTCCAGTTCTAGCCCGGAGGGCATCGAACTCTTCACGAATGGATGGTCTTTGTATATCTGCACTTGGGTGTGGAACCAGTGGCGTCAATGGATCCGGAGGAATAGCCACTGTTTGTGGGGGTTGCGCTGATCGTCCTAACGGGAAATAACTTGTACTGGTGCTTCCAGTGTTATAATTGTTGCGGTTGACAGGGTGGTTTTGCGAATTCGGACCAGTACGTCTATTCAACGGAGTTGCGGATGCATGCCGAGATGTACGTTGACCCATGTTATCCTCAGTGTGTCGGATGCGTTGACTTGTTGCTCCACTTTGACGAGTTCTTGCGTTGATATTTGCGCGGCGGTAGAGTGGTGGAAGGTGTGTGTCAATCTCATGCTGCGACATTTTTATTTTTCTCCTCTCAAGCTTGACGAATAACACACTATAATTTTTATCGCTCTATAACTTTCCAGTATGCCTGTAGATTAAAACAAATCGATCCTGGTAGGTTTGATAAACGTCCGCCGCGCTTAAAACCAGTAACGAGAGTACCTGAACAGGGAACAATAAGCAATATCCTTAGCGGTCTTTGCAATTTATAATACCTGTGGCCAAAAAGAAAAGAAGATTATGAGTAATAGGCTTCTTTTTCGAATAAACTTGCAGGTTATTTAGCAAATATGAAGCTATTGGACAATATAAATAAACGTAAGTGAGGCTATTGCGGCGTTTACGCGCCCTGCATAAACGATTTAGGGTTCGCTGATTAGGGCTTCCATCCCCGATTGGGAAGCCAGGCTATGAAGCGTGCCCGCCCCAAAAACAGTCACAACTTCCCCCAAGTATATTTTTTTTCACGCGCGCAACCCAGTCTCCAGAATACGCAGGGTGTACATTTCAGCACAACCACGCAAACTCCCAAGCTAACCCACTCGAAAATTCAAAGGTTGAATACATACAACTCTCAGCGACAACACACAACAGCAGCACAATGTCCGAACCAGTTGGTATGTACAAAATTTACCACAAACGACGTCCAATTATTGTCTATCGAATCTATTAAAACGACAACTACCCGTATTGTTACTATATTGGAAACGACACGACAATACTTTTACGCGACTACGTTCAATTAAAAATGCTAACCGATGACAGAAAAGCGAAGACGATCCTTCAAGAAGTTCTCCTTCCGAGGTGTTGAACTCAAAGACCTTCTCGACTTGCCAATGGAAGATTTCACCCAATTGGTCCATGCTCGAGCTCGAAGAAGATTCTCTCGAGGTTTGAAGGCCAAGCCAATGGGTTTGATTCGAAAGTTGCGAGCTGCTAAGGCCGATGCTGATCCAAATGAAAAGCCAGCTCCAGTCCGAACTCACTTGCGAAACATGATCATTGTCCCAGAAATGATTGGCTCTGTTGTTGCCGTCTACTCTGGTAAGACTTTCAACCAAGTTGAAATCAAGCCAGAAATGCTTGGTCACTACTTGGGTGAATTCTCTATTACTTACAAGCCAGTGGCCCACAAGCGACCAGGTGCCTCCGGTAACCGATTCATTCCATTGAAATAAACAACTAATTTTATGGTATGGAATGGATGACATGATAAACTATTAAAAAAAAGTGTAACCATTGTATATGTTCGAATAATAACGACTTTGTTCTCATAATGTTTTTTTGTCAACCGTATGTACGTAAATGTGAATTTCATTGTAGATTGAGCTCCCGCGCTGTGTGCGGGTTACCATACCCGTGTCTGGCTAGCTTGCTCATGAGATAGCGAGCCATAAGGTAAATTGGCCGGCAGAACCGGCGGTTTTAGTGAGCGGGATTAATGTAATGGGTCCAATTGATGGAAGCCATGCAGGAGATATCGCATTATTTGCAAGTCCACCGTCAAATCACATCATTTCATCTGAGACAAACGAATTTTTTTTTTTCCGTTCATTTGCATGATTCTTAGCGGTATCGGATCTGACTATATAAAGTCGTAAATAACCTTTGTACATATATTTTCTGTAAATCCATCTATCTTACAAAATTTCTGATCAAATGAATTCCGTTTGGAAATGGGTGCCGCATCTGCGACATGTGGAGGATAGACCGGTTGCTGAATTAACGGGAGATCCCCGAGACGAAGAGTTCCCCATAGAATATCGTGACGAAGCAAATCGTCCATGGTACAAATTCTTTGACGAATACGAATATCGAATTACTTCAAAAGAGAAAAAGGCACACAAGTGGTGGAAATGGTTTGATGAATCCAACTCTGCGGCCGAAAAGCGACTACTGATCAAGCTAGACATTTTACTTACTTTCTACTCATTTGTCGTTTATTGGGTGAAATACTTGGATCAAACGAATCTTAACAATGCATATGTTACTGGTATGAAAGACGATTTGGGGATGAAAGGAAACGACTTGATTATTACTCAAGCAGTGTATACTGTGGGGTCTATTGTCTTCCAACTTCCGTTCATGTATCTCTTCGTCAAAGTTCCAATCAATATCACGTTACCATTAATGGATATTGGATGGGGTCTGTTCACTCTGGTGATTTACCGAGCGAAAAACGTTCCTCAACTTCAAGCATTCCGGTTTTTCGTGGGTGTTTTTGAGTCATCGTTTTACCCAGCAGTGCATTATCTGTTTGGAAGTTGGTACAAACCATCAGAATATGGTCGTCGTGGTGGTGTCTACTACTTTGGCCAAATGCTCGGAGTTTTGACCTCTGGGTTACTGCAATCAGCCGCATTCGACAACCTTAACGGTGTCAATGGATTGGCAGGTTGGAGATGGATGTTTATTATCGACGCTATTATTACTTTCCCGGTGGGTATTATAGGGTTCTGGTGTCTTCCTGGTACGCCGGAAAAGTGTTATTCTGTGTTTTTGACTGATGATGAGATCCTGTTGGCACGGAAACGTGTCACTAACCGAGACGGTGAAACTGCGTCTCCAAAAGCCCCAGAATTCTTCAATCTTGCCATTTGGAAACGGATTCTCACCGACTGGAAGATCTATGTTTTGTCTTTGTTTAATGTTTTCTGTTGGAACAACAACAATGGTACCTCGGGTGCTTATTTGCTATGGATGCAGTCATTGAATAGATTTGCTGAAGGGCAATTGAACAAGATGGCTGCTATTACACCAGCACTTGGTATCCTATGGATTTTCCTGGTCTGTACTGGTGCAGACATGTTCCAGTCTCGATGGGCTGCTATTGTGATTTCTCAGATCTTCAATTTCACCGGTAATGTTATCCTGGCGGTCTGGAACGTACCCGAAGGTGCCAAATGGTTTGCATTCATGCTTCAATATTTCGGGTGGTCCATGGCTTCGGTGCTTTATGGTTGGATGAGTGATATCTGTCGGCATAATGCTCAAGAACGGGCAATTGTTTTGGTTGTAATGAACGTGTTGGCACAATCTTCAACTGCATGGATTGGTGTGCTGGTGTGGAAGACTGTTGAAGCTCCACGGTATATCAAGGGGTATTCATTCACGGCAACTTCGGCTTTTTGTCTTGTTGTTTGGACGTTTGTTGTGTTGTGGTTTTATAAGCGTGATGAACGAAAGAATGCACACAAGAATGGTGTGGTACTTTACAATAGTGAAAAGGGTGAGCAACCTCCACAGGTCGAATCTGCATCTCAAACGAGTGCTGATGTTGAAAAGAGCTAAAAAGGCTTGAAAATGGAGCATAAAACCAAAAAAAATTAACGAAAGTAACGATGAAAAGTATTGACACTGCGGCGAGGTTTTACAGCCGCATGCAATTGACAATTTAATATTATAGATAAAACAGCAACTTAATTCAACATTTTGGCATCTCTAAAGAGAGCAATGTAGTATAATAACGTAGGACTGGGTGTCATGATGAACCGCATTCTTAGCATAGAAGCGCTGGCATACCAAAATTCAGTCTTGGCTCCGAGCGTTGGTAGAAGTACGATTGAAGAAGTGGGGCCGTAAGCATAATAGCTGAGATACCAATCAAAACAGTGACCTTAGCGGAGAGTTATGAAACTTGGATTAGAATCCCTTACAGGAACTCCATCAGTGATGATGATGTAAAGAGTCGCCCTCACGCCGCACCACAACCAAAATATCAGTTATTGCTGCCGGGGAGCTATAATTAGACTCCGGATTCAATCAAAAAGTTAAATGAATGCAAGGTAATGTCAAAATAATTTGCATAGCCGAACTTTATGACCATTGGCGTTCACGCGTTATTCGAGATGTGCGTTCATCCTGCTTGCCGATAACCACACGGATGTTTCCGGTACATCTAAAGATATCAAGGCTTTT
>JAKTPN010000241.1:0-14721 GCA_030557665.1 Blastobotrys apis
TTTATATTTCTGCTAGCCAAGAGACTGTTACGGTTGGACTTGGCGGCTCCACTACAACTACAACTACAACTGTGACTGTGTCTGCAACTTCACAAGGGTTCAAAAAAACGGTATATCCAGATACAACGACTAGTGATTTTTCGTCGCCATCTTTTACTGGGTATAGTACCGGCACGGAATACCAGCCATCAACAGAGACTCTGGAACCATCTACAATCGTCGTTACCGTCCCCACCGAAACCGCAATGGCCACCGAGTATACTCCGGTCCCAGAAACTGACACCTTGTCAGAGTTCACCACCGTCACTCCCATTTTCAGTGCGGCAGGGAGCACCTTCACGGTATCCGAGGAGGAGTATCAGACTCCAACCGTGACTGAGTTCAGTACCGCTGCATTGACAACATCAAGTGAGGAAATCACCACGCTTTATATCACTGATACGGTGAGCGTGACACTACACCGTCGGCCAAAGTTGAGTACTGCGGCGGCAGAAACCGTGACGATCCAGCCATCGGTGACTGCTGAACTAGTGGAAGCGACAGGGACTTCGATTGAAACCGAGACTGTGACTGTTCAGCAAACAGAAGCTATTGAACCAACAGAGTCAACTGAGGCGGATACTGTGACTGCTGAACCAATGGAAGCGACATTAGTGTCTCCGGTTACAGTGACTGTCCAAAACTCGGTTACCGTTGAGCCATTCGAGGCGACAGAGACAGAGACATCGATTGAACCGGTTACAGTGACCATCGAGCCATTCGAGGCGACAGAGACAGAGAAATCGATTGAACCGGTTACAGTGACCATGCAGGCATCAGAGACATCAATTGAACCGGAACCCGAACCCGAACCGGAGACTGTAACCATCCAAAGATCGGTGACAATTGAGAGACCAGAAACAACAGAGACGTCGATTGAACTACAGACAGTGACTGTTCTGAGATCGATGACAATTGAGCCAGCAGACACAGAAGATTCACCATTCGTCGAGACAATTCCCACGTCACTGGCCATTGATCCAGAGCCAAACGGAGAGGTGCAAGGAGTCACACCAACGCCAACAATAATCCCATACCAGCCGGATGTAACTGCACCTCCTCAACAACCTGCCACAGTATCCAACATGATGGCTAGTGAATATGGCACTGCAACTACCGAGGAAGTCGATGCGACGGTGTACGACCCACGGACGCTGACAACAAGTGTGGTTCCACAGGGGCAGCAGTCGTTCAAAGCCCTGGATACTCCGTCTTTGACTCCATTCGGCGAAACATTATCATTGAGCGACTCGACTAGTCCAAACACTGTAACTGTCCAGCCAATTCTCACTCGGCCAGCCATCAATACCGTGACACTAGCGCCGGTGACAGTATCATTCAGACCACCCACCAATCCGGAACCAATTTCCATTGTATACACTTTAGAACCAACCACTGTGACACGGCCTGCGGAGGGTGTTGAGATCACGACAACACCGGCTCCACGAGTCGTGACATTACCGCCACGAACCGTGACTGTTGGACCTAGAACCGTGGTGGTGGCGCCTGGAACTGATGGAGAAGCAGCACAAACAATGACCCTACCATGGGATACAGCGAGAATCACACCGACGTTGATTCCAGATATTGTTACGCTACCGCCGCGCACTGTGACGGTGACTCCAACAAGCTACAGCCCAATGACAGTCACATTGGACCCGGCGACAGTGGTGGTGACACCGGCTCAACTAACAGTGACGGTGGATCCAACTGAGAGTGTCGTTCCAACTCCAAGGACCTTTACGGCAAGCTCCAGGACTGTCACCATGATAAAAACTGCAGCACGGGAGTTTGGCGAAGAGGCAGAGGCAGAGGCAGAATCTCCAATTGGAATGGCAAAAGCAACAGCAACAACGGCGGCGTGGCAACCACCTGTGGTACCAATTCGATCTGTTGCGGAATCTGTAGCCGCGGTGGATAGCCCTAGCATTTTCCGATATCAACTACAATCTACAACTGTTGCTGCGCCAACAACGGCATTACAACATATTCCACCGCGTTATGGCGACAAAGAGACATCTGGCCCAGTAGGAATAGAACCGGGCAACGCGGATGAATTAATTGACTTGGACGCGGTAGTATTCCCCACTGCCGTTGCGTATTACAAAAACGCCTTGCCTGATGATGAATACGCACACGCGTTGCCATTAACGACTAGCGGCACTGGTATTAGCAGCAACAGCAGCAACAGCACCACCAGATACAGGAAACACCAACGCACTGCCATTGTCTCATCCACGTACCCGACGTCATTATCCTGGCAGAAAAGTCGGTCTAATGAAACGCCATTACCTGTGTCATTTTAAAATGGGTGTGGTTTTTTTCTTTCAATGGGTAAATAGTTCTACCGCTTTTAATAACCTATTTCTTCGATATATGTCTAGAATATGATAAAAATCTCTTTTTTTGGAACAAGCCTTCTAAGAATAAACCCCCTGATGGATATTAAAATTGGTCAGGGCGATGCAGGAGAATATAGCTGATATTCGCCGGTTGGTAATTGAAATCCCTGAACCCGATCTAATAACAGGTCGCCATTGGATGAAACAAAATCCCTCCCCGACACGACACATGGTGTGTGTGTCGATCTGGCTGGGCAGGTTACAACTAACGGTATGCATTTGCCAAGAATATGTCTGTTTGGGCTAGTGTCAAAAACAAAAGAAAAACAAGGTTGAAAGGTTGCAGGTTTCATCCGTTTGAGTATTAATGCATCAAACTCTTAGTCGACCGAGACGGATGAATAATCCCCGAGTGTTGCCCGAAACCAAAAAAAAACGGCAGCGCGAAGGTACGTGGGGTGGGGCGACTCAGCTTTCCGAATTAGGCAACGCAATGCCCCAATCCGGACATTATGCATCGCTTAATTGGGTTAGACGCATTTTCTGATTTAGGAAATGACCGGTCGTTGACAACCGGTTGTCTTATATAATGAGTGGGGGACGACCAGAAAATCCCCCCAAAAGGAATCCAAAACTGAGTGAGTCCATCGAGTTCATGTTTAGGATCCCTGAAACTGGGTCTTGTCGAGGATATATGAACCGTTTTCATGTCATGGTACATGAACCTGAACCTTTCTAATTTCGATCGATGGAGTTACCCATATACAGGATCAGGGGAGGGAAGAAGTCTCAATTTCTTTATCTATTAGCTGTAGTGTAGTGCTAGTACTAATAAAACCAACCCATTGCAAGGGCCAATTGATTAATCAATAGCCTTGAGGCCGTGTTGTTTACTTCAATAACCCGTACAGCGATCGATGCATGTGCATACACTTTTTGTAACAGATTTTCCCGCTGCATCCAAAACGAGAAAATTTTGCACAGCGAGCGCTATATATGCCCGATGATACAGCCGGCCGCAAGAAATCTGAGCCCCAACTGGAGAATGAACTTGTAGATACATTCCATATCACTAACATTTCTGATGTATCAAATGCTCAATCTAATCGTCGCAATTATTCTCGATCCAGAGCGTAAGATTAAGATTAAACGAGCGTCGTTTTTTTTGACTTATTTTTTCTCATGCACGGCAAAAGCTGCGGGTTGGGTGGGAGAGTGCACGCGCGCGCGCTAAGACTCAGGGGAAGACAGGAAAAAAAACACCCGGCTATGAGCTCTCTCTTGCATCCAACTGGAATCCTCGCAGCTTTCGATCGATTTCTCGCTTTTCGAAACAAATCCGATTGAAGAACGTGGGTTTCTACTGTCATATTAACAAGGGCTTAACGGGCAATCGAGTAAAAACAATTTATCAGTATCCACAAATCTGAACTAGGATACAAGGGAATTATACACACCGTCGATCTCATATAAATTGTCAGGAGAAAAACAAATCTATTGAGCCGCACGCAGTTTTTTTTTTCTTCTTTTTTATGAACGACAATCAATTGCTTTTTTAGGTGTTATCCGCATAGACCCAAGTCGCAGTGTCGAAAGTTATATGCATGCATGCGAAAAGGAAAAAACAAACACAGCTAGACAAAAGTCGGTCAACCCCCCTAAAAAAACAAAACAACCCATATCTCCCTATATCACATAATGATATATAAATCCCCTCAATCGCACTCCCCTTCTATTTTTTTTTCTTTCTTCTCTCACCAAATTTTTGCCTCTCGTTAATACCAACTAAACTTTTCAAGTTTTACCACATTCTTTTATTAATTTCAACCCAACTTACCGTCACTCACTTAATACAACAATGAAGTTCTCTACTGGATTCGCCATCGCCGCTGCTTCTATGGCTGCTGCCCAAAACATCACCAAGACTGTTCAAGAAACTGACGTCGATGTCCACACCGAAACTCGAGTTGTTACTCACTGTTCTGATGACAAGTGTGAAATCAACACCAGCTACGTCACCCACACCAATGATGTCGATGTCTACACCACCGTCAACAAGACTACTTGTCCATTGACCGGTGCCACCGCCACCCCAACTACCGCTGCTGCCGTCACCTCTGGTCCAGTTGTTACCAAGGTCACTGTTGTCACCATTGGTTCCCAAGTCATTGAAACCACCACCGTGTGCCCATTGACCGAAACTACTCCAGAAGCTGCCCCAGCCACCACTCCAGCTCCAACCACTGCTCCAGTTGAATCTGCTCCAGCTGAAGAAACTCCATGTGAAACCGCTCCAGTTGAATCTGCTCCAGCTGAAACTGCTCCAGTTGAATCTGCTCCAGCTGAAACTCCATGTGAAACTGCCCCAGCTGAATCTGCTCCAGTTGAAACTGCTCCAGTTGAAACTTCTGCTCCAGCTGCTCCAGTTACCTCTGCTCCATACGGTAACGCCACCACCTCTGCTGCTGTCCTCCCACAACCAAGTGCTGACAACGCCACCGTTTCTGGTCCATCTGGTCCATCTCAAGTTAACGGTGCTGCCAAGTCTACCGTTGGCTTCGCTTCTGTTGCTGCCATCGTTGCTGCCATTGCTCTTTTCTAAATTTTTTTGATGATCTAGCTTTTCTGAACGGGAAGTTTTTTTAATTATTAACGAACGAACGGACAATATTTCTCCAAAACACAAAATTTTTTTAACGACAATGAAAGTAGACCCATTTTTTTCGATTCTTTTTATACCTTTTTTTTGAAAATATTAATTCTTTTTTTTATAAACTTTTCTAAAAGATATTTTTCATTATTATTATTATTATTCTGCTACTATTTCTTTTATCATACAAATAATTGAATAAGCTTTTCACCAATAGTTGGTTCAATCTCAGTTCCGTCTCTTGCAACTTTTACCGGTTTGTTCTCATTAAACCGGTTACGCAAATGAATAGTTTGATTAAATGGTAATGGTCGTTTACTCAACCATTTGATCTTAAATGAACTACTACTAGTCCTTGGTTGTTTGATCACTTCCCAAAATAACGAACCTCGACCAGAATCATCAACAATTCGTCCTGCAGGTATAGGAATTGTACTATCCGCACTAGTAGGTACAATTCGAGGTTGAGTGGCAGTGGATTGTTGCCAGGGTACCGTAGAATTGGAATAACATGCACTAACAACGCTTGAAGTTGGAGATGATGCTAGCGAAGATTGAGATGAGATTGGGGAACAAGATCCATTATTGGTAGATACCGTCACAGTGGTAGGTGAAGGTACTTGATGATCATCAATTGCAGATTCCATTCTTGCATACCCATAAAATTCTCCAGTTCGATTTGCCCCGAAGAATAAATACACATTATCAGCCGTTCTAAACGCGTCATTTAACACGTTTTCATTATGTGGCTGCGTGGACCAAATTCCCAGCCGTACGCTAGCTTTTAGATCCTCGAGTGTCAAACTTTTGCAGATAAAATAGCGATTTTTGGGGTCAATTGGTGGGAGATCGGTAGGATTAGGCTTTTCAATTTCATAACTCTTTTTATCTTCTTCAACTTGTTGGGTTTGCTCATTTTTAATTTCTTTGTTATTACTGTTGGCATTAGAGCATGAGCCGCTTGCGCCGCCGCCGCCGCTGGTGCTGGACGCGGTAGTGGACGATGCCGCTCCACTTTGCTGTTTAACTGCCAAATGCTTACCTCGAAAACAATAATTGTTCATTGCACCAACAATTTCCTCAACAGATTGTTCCGATGCATAATTAACAAAAGCACAATTAGTCTTTTCAATCAAAAAAATAGACTCAACATCGATATTACCAAACAATCTTAGCAAATCCTCCAACGTGGTCATTACTGGTAAATTACCAACCCATATTGCATGGCCACTTTGAATTGGTTTTTTCGGTGGTCCTCTAGGAATTGAAACTTCAGATGGTGGGTTGAAATATGAATAAGGATTTGTATTATGATGTCGGTGGTGATGATGATGATGATGATGAGGTGTCGGCGGCGGTGGTGGTTGAAACTGTTGAAATTGTGGAGCTGCTGAAGCGTAATATGCATGATAATCTGGTACAGATAATGGAGCTGGGATTGGTGGAGGATGAGGATAAGGATACAAGTATACTGGCTGGTAGGGAATCGCTACTGGGTAATATTCGTATGGAACCATTGGTGGTGTTGGTGGTAGATTATTGTACAACTGTCCAGGTCTTTTTCTTCGTCTATTGTTCATGCTGAGGATTTGAGAGGTGAAGAAGAAGAAAAGGAGAGAGAGATTAGTTAAAGATTGCAGATGTGTGAGATTGGAATTTGCTTTTAGTCTTTTTGGCTGAGTTTGTGGCCCAAAATAATAATATAACGAATGAAGAAGTTAGATTTGGTAGAAACGAATGGATAAGAGAGAAGAAGGGAAAAGAGGAAAAGAGGAAAAGAGGAAAAGAGGAAAGGAGGAAAGGAGGAAAAGAGGAAAAGAGGAAAGGAGGAAAAGAGGAAACGACGAAACGAAAAAACAATGGAAACGAAAGGCAGAAATTAAGAAAGATTTAGCAGGCAAAAAAAAAAAAAACGAATGTAAACCTCATGTATAGGCAAAAGAAGAGGGAAGAAAGAAAAAAAAAAGATACAGTGCTGCAAGTATCAAAGGGGAAAAAGAGAGAGAAAAAAAAGGGGAATGTGTTTGAAAAGAAGGGTTGAGAGTTGTTTGAGAAATGTAATGCGGAATTAAAGTTCCTTATAAAATAAGGTTTGTCTGTGATTCTGGTTTTCTTCCGATTTGAACAGTGTGTGAATAATTATGAGATCGATATGGTGTAAAAGTTATTTTGTTGTCTGTGGGTTTGGTTTATATAAAGCTAGAAGCAGCATAGCATTAAACAGTGACAGTGAAAAAGGAATTGATAGATAGGATAAAAGAAAGTCAAGGAAGGAAAGTGGAGCAAAGGCAAAGGCAAAGGCAAAAGAAAAAAAAAACAAAAAAAAAACAAACAGCGAAAACTCTGTTGAGCTAATGGTTTTCACAAATTCATTAGTCTATAATTTTATTCTAAAAATATACAGTACAAAAGTTGAAATGCAAGGTGACATGTTCTATTTTAGAAAGCAATTAAGCAAAGCCCAGGGAAACCAAAAAAAATAAAAAAAAACCCAAGGCGGAGGATCCCAAATACCGAAGAGGAACGCGTTAAAAAATTCCACTCGTACGTATAAACCTGTCTAGTTTATGTGTGCCTGACAATATAAGCTGCATCAGCGTTGAATGATCTACATTGGATTTTTCGGGGGATAGATCTAGAGTGCAGGAGCAAGAGGGGGAAGGTTACATGACATTTTACTGTGGCTAGACAACGGTGGTTGGTGCATGGGATAAAAAATTTTTCTTGTAGGTAACTGACGCAACAAGAAGCAAAAAAGTGGGTAGGAAGATGGATTTAGATTCGGCGTGATTAAATCCCCTGGAAAGGGTGGATAACACGGCAGTCTGGCTGTTTTTTTTTCTTGTCTGAAGTGTGGTGGGCTGTAGCTAGGGGAAGAGCGAATCCATTCCGGTTATGTGACACCAGGTTTATTAGTAGATTTGGTAAACCTTAAATCCAAGAAAAAACCAAAATAATGATAATAATAACAACCTGTCATGCATTACTGCCCCTTGGAGAAAAAAAAAAAAAAAAAAGCCTGTTTATTTACAGTAGCAAATTTATAAGTCCTTTAATTGCTAGTCTAAAATTGGTTTTTTAAAAACAAGGCTCTAGGAATGGATCTTACTTTTAGATCCAAGGACAATCTCGCCAATATAACCGAGACCATGCCAACTTGGTTTCTCTAAAATGTGAAATTCCCGAGGTTGATTGACTTCGGGGCTGATTGCTTTTGGGGTTTGAAAGCGAAAAAACAAAAGGTTCAGAGCTATCTTTTTTTCTTTCCCTGCCCAATTATAATCGGAACCACACGACGTGCGGCACCGGAGAGAGTTGACCGGTCATTTTTTAGGGGGAAAAACGAAGATCCTATTAATAGACCGGCATGTGACGCAGCACCTCTTCACGAGTAAACAACGAGCTAAGCGAGTTTTCGACATGAAATGCACGCTATAATTTTGCGAAGGAAAGCCTGCAATGCATCATAAAGTTTTGACATGGGTCTGACTTGACAGGAAAGGAAGAAAGGAGGCGTTTCCAATACGAGGAGACGAGAACCTGCCGAACCCAGTTTTAACTGATGAATAGCCGCGCAGACGATTCTGATTCAACGTCATTGGAAAACTATGGCTATGGGTTGTAATACGTCACAGTATTGTGGATTATTTTTGGATCAAAAAACTCGCAGGACTATAATACGCATTTCCGGCCAATTAAACCTCGGGCAAACCGCATTTTGTATATTTAAAACCGAAGACTTGCCTGAATTTTTTGGGTTTTCGCCATGCTGAGATTTACTCCAGGATTAAAATATCCATGCGTAATTCTCAGCACAGACTAAGAAATTTCAATTCGATCGGATCCCCGACTAGGGGCGAGCCGGACCAACCAACCGGAGTGGCCGAGGATTCATTCTACTAAGGCTCGGCGCTTCAAATTTTCAACATTTCAACCACCATATCAAATAATCCGCAAAAACTCCACCAAAGGAGAGAATGGAAGGGCATTACACTACCGGTAATACACTTCCATTAACGTCACATCTGGACCCGCGAGATGAGTTGAGACTTGGTAGGAGTACAAGTACCAATTCAGGTGGTGACAGTGGCGGTGATGGCAATCAACATGAACGACGACACCATTCGATGCGAAACGTCCTGTTGGCTGGCGGGATCGGCGGCTCGATTGGTGATGCATTTATTTATCCTTTAGATACTGTCAAGACGAGGCAACAAGGTGCTCCCGGGGTGGAAAAGTATAGATCCATGGGTAGAGCGACTAGAACGATATTAGGTCAGGAAGGACTAAGGGGAGTATACGGCGGTCTAAGTCCAGCTATCTTGGGCGCATTTCCTGCAACAATGCTATTTTTCGGTGCATATGAAGGTACGAAACGGTTATTAATTGGCGAGTTGGGTGTACCAGAAACGCTTACGCATTTGACGGCAGGGTTTTTGGGCGATTTGGCAAGTTCGTTTATTTATGTTCCTAGTGAGGTGTTGAAGACTCGGTTACAGTTACAGGGGAAACACAATAACCCTCATTTCAACAGTGGGTATAACTATAAAGGAATGTCCGATGCATGCAAGACTATTGTAAGGACTGAAGGGTATGGGGCATTGTTTTATGGGTATAAAGCCACTTTGATTCGAGATTTGCCGTTTTCTGCATTACAATTTGCATTTTATGAACGGTTTCATCAATGGGCTCAGGATTTTGTTGGAAAGGGGAATGATATGGGTGTTGGATTGGAATTGAGTACTGGTGCATTGGCTGGTGGGTTGTCTGGTGTGATTACAACTCCATTAGATGTGATTAAAACTAGAATTCAAACCCAAGTGAACACTTCAACATCGACAAATCCGAATAGAATTTTGGTATCGAATTCAGCAATGGCTGGGTTGAAAACTATTTATAGGGCTCAAGGGATTGGTGGTGTGTTTGCAGGAGTTGGACCACGATTATTCTGGACATCAATCCAATCTTCGGTGATGTTATTAATGTATCAAACGACGTTGAAGATGTTGGAGGATTTTTAAAATAAAATAAAAAAAACATTAAATTGTGTGTGTGTATATATATATATTGTAGTATAATGAAAAGATAATCTTATAGAGAATGACGTAAATTCCACTGCAGTCTAGATGATCATTCCACTTGGTTTATGCGCTGCACGATCGTGTGTTCCTGAGGAATTGTTGATCCTTCCCTTGTCTGGCAGCCCAAGCTTTCAACGGCTCAATCCAGGGAACAACGGAACGTCATGATTCTGGTTTAGTAAAGTGGCAGTGTAATCCATGAGATTTGTTGGTTCTTTTATTTTTTATTTTTTTTTTGGTGGAATTGGAGAAATTTTTTTGAGAAATTTTTGTGTCCATGTTGCCATGTTTTAATAAATTAAGACCTAAAACTCTTAGATATCGATCAACCCTCCAGAGAGTTCCCTACTTTTTTTTCCGTCCAAACAGCCCTCTCTTCTTCTTTTCCTTTGGAGCAGGTGGTGCAACACCACCCATTGGATCCTGTCTGGCATAGTTTGTAGAATTCCCTTGGTCAAATGAAATGACCTGAGGTTGCGATTGTGGCTGAGATTGGTACGGATTATGGTCAAACTGTGGCATCGATTGGAAATTCTGTCGCATGGACCAGCCAAGTCTTCCAGTTTCCATCTCATCCCGAATCCGCTCATCACCAGTACAAGCGTATTCAAACGTCCGAATCGTATCCAGCGGCCGTTCATTTCTCTGTCGTGTTGGATTTGATCGATCCGGTTGCGCAATCACGGTGCCAAAAACATCTCGGAACCTTGTTTCTGGCGACGACACTGTTCTATAATGGTTACTCTGGGCCATTTGCTGTTCAAATGGCTGAGCATCGTGGATAGCAGTCAAAACTGGGTCGTGAGTGTCATAATTCGCACGGTCCTTGCTGGTATGCGTATTGGATCGTTGGATAGGTACCGGGTCGCTATTCATAATCGTCTTCCGTTTTCTAGAGCTTTTTCGTCTGAAAATGGCCATTTTTTAAATCTGTAGGCTTTGCCTCTTTATATAGTATTATTGGCCGTGGCGCGAGACCGAATTCAGCTCCGAGGTGGTTTGCTATGGGGAACCTGATTAGGCAACTGATTGGTATGCAAGGATTTTTTTTTTTCTTCTTTTCTTTTCCGGATGAAATTAAAACAGTGGAGAGAGCGAGCAAAGAGCTACACAGTACAGGGAAAGATTTCTGTTTGAGATAACTCCAGCAGGTTGGTAAGAACGTAAATGTAGTTGTGGAGTGTGAAAGCGTAAAGAGCGATACTGGCAGTTGTAGTAGGGTGTAGTTGAGTTTGTAGTTAGAGCTTGTAGTCGAAGAAGCCAGGGATATTCAGGGTATAATTTGGTGTACGTATCATGTACTTGTTGAACGAGAATAAAGTCAAACCGAAAGAGACAGAAAAAAACAAGAGGGGGATTTCGAAGCCTTTTTATATTTCCTATCATTCTATACACTTTCACGTTTATTTATTTTTTACTTTGCTCGTCATGCCCGTTTGCTACTTTAAGGTGGAGGCAAATCCAAATTTAGTTCTCGTCTGTGGTTACGGGGTTTGGCATATTCATATTCATCGGTAGACTCTATATGCCGCAACCCATGACACACTCCAAAACCCTTTTTGGATTTGGATTTTTCTCTGAAAATCACCAAAGTCAGCCAAGGCTATGTGAATATCTCATGCAAGATATAGCAAAAGGGATGGGCTGCTATGAGTTGGATTGAAAAGCTTTTTTTTTTTTTTTTTTTTTTTTTTTTTTCGGCCGTACCGACGCTTGCCGTACGAGTTTAGTCTTAAAAGTATTGGCCGGTTGAAAAACTCACCAAATGGGCTGTCTCAATTCTGGACTGTTTAATTTGTCTCAGCAAAGTTTTAAAATAATCCATCTGCTCATGATTCATGCGCATGCTCTTTGTCGGCAATTCTGGGCATCGGTTAGAAAGGAGGCTTAGCAGCCCATATGCTATTAAGATCTCCTGTATATCATAGCGAATAAGGAACCCGGAAAGGTCAGTTTTATCCGGTTTACCGGGTTTTGAAAGAAATAAAGCTATGATGATTTAAATGCCTGGGCCCGGGAATGGGCCATGTTGACAAAAACCCCAGTTTCATCAGAAATCTGGTGACTTTTAGAATGTGCCCACCCTATTGGAGATCCCGTCTTTGGGAAAGAAGCACATGGGCCACGTTTTACATGCCGCGTAATATGATGGTTACATACGGACTTGTTGCATCAGACCCAAAGCATCTCATATGCAGGGCGGAATGCTGGTGATTCTTGGAAACCTAGGGAATTCTTCCTGTTTTGCGAGATGAAACAACCGCCGCATTGTATACGACCTTGTATGTTCCGGTGGTACAGTACCGGGAGCTCAGCTGAATCGATGGATTAAGCTACAGCTGTGTCGTATTGTAGAACCAATGGAGATTTGAGTTGAGTTGAGTTGAGTTCGTTCTTTGTACTACATTGTGCATTACACCATGCGCAACTGATTTGATGGCTGGCGACGTCGACCTTTGACAGAATTATGCTATCACCAGCCTGCTGCAACCGCGCTGCACTGCGCCTCTGCTTCTGTCAGCCGTGGGTTGGCGTGTTACCAGAATGTTGCGTAAGCAGCGCTCAGCTGCTTGGCGCTAGCTTGGCTTGGACTGAAACTGCGCCTGCTCCGCGCGACCAATATGAACTACGTTTTCCCCATTTCCAACGTGCGGGTTTATCTTAATCTACTCCTTTTTTTTATCCATTCTGATAGTACAATTATGACAAATGTACCTGAATTTACATTGATCCGCTCAGATACCCAGGGTATTGTCGATGCAACATTCGAAGAGCCAGAAAAGTCACCCTCCTCACCAAACACAAAACGGTCCAGCCGAATATTCAAGGGGTTGCGATTGAGGACAGGCAATGACGAGGATAACCGTCTGCAGGAACAGGAACAGCAGCACCAATTGTCCCCGTCATCTCCTTCATTAGGTCTAACAAGCCCTTCGTCTCCAAGCCGTCGCAGAACACGAACACTTTCCAACATTTTCCGATCAAGAAGTAATAGTCGAGCTGAAAAAACCTCGTCAATGTACGTTCCTGAGGGGATATCCGATGATGCCGAAGCCAACGCCGACTATGAACAACAAGCTGAAGCGCTGGCGCTATTTCATAACAACTCCAACGCTAGCATAAACCTGGACTGGGTGTCTTCTAAAGAAACCGATGATCGATTACAACACGCTATTGATTTGCATGAACAGGGGAATTTGGAGCAAGCCACGAAAATGTTTCATGAATTGGCCGACCCGGAAAACGTGAACCACCCCTTAGCCCAGGTGCTATACGGGCTCGCATTACGTCATGGCTGGGGCTGTGAGAAGCAGGAAAGCCAAGGATTCGAGTATCTGCGGGTGGCTGCTTCGAATTCGGCATTACTAGATCAACTTGGTGATGATGAAAAAACTAGTGGCATGGTAGGGAGTGATTACGTGAGGAGTAAAAGCCGCAGAGGGCGGCTCGCCAAGGGTGAAATGACTCTAGCCATTTATGAACTAGGCAATTGTTTCCGATATGGATGGGGGTGTGATCGCGACGCATATGCCGCCAAAACATACTACGAAACCGCCGCCAAACTGGGCGACCCTGATGCCATGATGGAGCTTGCGTGGTGTTATTTCAACGGGTTTGGCACCAAGAAGGATAAGCGTGCCAGCGCTAGGTCTTATCGCCAGGCTGAGGAACATGGCAGATCGGAGGTGGGAAATTCGTGGATTTGGAAGCCGAAGTATGATTAGCATGGATATTGCAACTGCCGTTTATGGCGTGCGGCGGTGGAGCGGTTGAGAGGTTGAACTCAACAATAGCCTTTTCTTGTATAACTATAATAGTTAATTTTAAATATCCCGACCAACTCCAACAATTCCCAATGCCGTCTTCAGACTACAGGTTGCTGGGTGTTCTCTCCATGATATCAGGGCTGGTGAATTGCATATATCAACCAGCAAGGTGTATGCGATTCTTCGGCCATCGTAGCTTTTCACAGCAGGAGGTATATAAGCGACTTCCCCTGTACTCTAGGAATACTGAAAAGCACGACGCCGCACCTGCAGAAAACCCCGTTTTTGCGCCGCACGCTAGGTGGCTCGATAGGAACATTTTCTGCAAATATTTTTTATTCATTAAAACTTTTCATTTCTTCTATGCATATGCTAACCTTCAACATTCTTTATCATTTTCACGATAAAACCCAACTTGACGCTTTATCCACCCGGTCAAAAACACACCATGCTAAAATAGTTATTCCCCCAAGCTAATCTTTCTCCTTCATGCAATTTATATCCGCCGCCATTATTTCTCTCGATGAGCATGACGAGTATTTGACCGCTTTGGATCAGAATGTTTGGAACTAGGCGGTGGGGACTCATTCTCTTTCTGAGAGGCTGGCTGCAGCTCTTAATCCTGTGGTCTATCACACGGCAAACACTGCACTTGTTTACCCTTGAACTCATTGTGAATACCTGAAAACGCAAAGTCAATCAGCTTGATATGACCGTCGTTTGCTCGGATCAAATTGTTTCTGAAATCATAGTGCTCAATTCCATGTTCTCGCCACAGATGGTCCAGCATTACTGGAAAGTCATCCGAATCGAAATAAACATCTGCCCTTTCTCCCTCAATA
>JAKTPN010000242.1:0-47025 GCA_030557665.1 Blastobotrys apis
TTTTTTTTTTTTTTTTAAAGACTGGCCTAGGTAGTCATCGAAGAATTGATGAAGAACTAGTTACTTGGTGACTTTTGTAGGCGAGGCGCCAAAAAAAAATACCGAATTTGCTACGAATTTTCAGTAACACCAACTACAGACCCTAGATATGTTCAGTGTTAGTTCAGAATATCCGCAACGTGTGTATGTTTGAAACACTTGTCGATGTCTTCAATGTTATCTGTAGGACTACTTTTTGTTAAGCGTGAAGGGCAACGAGCTAGAAGCGCCTCAACACGTGCGGCTTTTGTCTCACGGAAGGGGATTAACAATGAAAATCTTGTGATGTAGTGGTACATATAAGTTTATTTCAGCTGTGGATGTCTGAGGTATCTTTATACTAGGACTTCTTGTTGGTGGATTATTTGCCACCGTATGTTCACTGGATCCCTGGAATTCTTTGTTGTGAAAATACAGTTGCGTTCCGGGTTAAGCATTCACTGAGTTACAGACTATAGTCGCCTCTGTATATTGTTTCAAATCGGCAGGGTCTAGCACTGTGCCAATGAATGAATTCAATGCTGGGTGGTCCATAATTTGAACTAGTAGTATGAGTCTTCACAGTAGTCGCTAACACTCCAATTGCATAAACAATGACTTTAGTGGGACATACCAATTCAGAATAAGAAAAAAGCACTGTTCACAAATAATTCCATACAATTTGCTATATATTTTACGAAGATAGTGGGACTTTTAAAGAAGCTCCCCCATACGGATTCCAATCGGGTGAGGGAAGGGGCTATTCGCTTCCATTCCAAGTTTTACACGTGCGGCGGTCGTGCGGCGCGGTTCTCTAGTACGATCGTCAGGCGAGAACCTTATAGACAGCCGCTATCTTTGACTGCCAAATGAATTTCCTGAAGACAATTTAGGGGGTTTCTTCGCACAAATTTACATATAAGCCAGTATATAATCAATTGCTTACACATCGATTTGTCGCGTGCGCACGCGAAAATCGTTATTTTTTGGCGATAAATAGCGCGTTTGCCTGCTAAGCTCGGTTGCCGCAAGGTAACCATTTGGTCTATGATACAAATACAGAGAAGATCAGCATAGCCCCTGCATAAGGACGGTACGCTTTACAAAGAGATATACAAGATTTTTTTTTGGCTTTTTCGACATCCGGGTTTTTTTCCGAAACTTTGGACAACGCTGCATCAGAATATCGACTTCATGGGGTTATAATAGGAAAACGAATGGTATTATAGATTGAACAATCAATCGTATTTTCGATCACCACAGTATGTAGCGTACGTAGGTGGAACTTGCCACCCCCGACAATATACGGTTCTATATATATATATATATATAATGTAACAGAGAAATCAAGAAACCAGATATTTAATTTTTTTGACTCTGTGGCTGTGAGAAGGTAGGACCTTAAATGCCAATATGTGCAAGAATCATGCCCGCCGCAAGTAGAGTGGCGCAGTACACAGTCTACCGCAAAGTTATCACACGACGACCGTTTCGTTGCGTCACCATTATAACAGGATTATCTTCTTCTTCCACCTCATATCCATCATGGTAATCATAGTAATTTTCATCTTCTTCATGTACTTCTTCCTGCTCATCCTCCTCCCAATACTCATCGTTCTCCGTATAGCCAACTTCGTAATATGCTGGCTGTTGGCCATTCAATGCAGGCTGGTCGTACAACTCCGGATGGAATGGTCTGGCGGTAGCCGCAGCTGGTGATTTTGGAGCATGCTTCACTGCTAGATCCGGTGTGAATTTTTGGATAATCTCATCAGAAAGTACCCCGCTCCAATCACACGAAATCATACGGATTACGGTACCACTACTCAAATAATCCAAATACCTGCATCTACTCTTCAATTTTGAATCCACCGTTTTGTTTTCAATGTTTCGAATAACAGCACGAGTAACCGCTGGGAATTTAGAATATTCAGAATACTGCGATAGCAACATTTTCACATCCAGCGGATCCAAAAACGTCCGTAATCTGTCCATAGGCTGGTAGAAAAAGTAATACGCTTCTTCCGCAATTGCCGTTTCTTCAACAACAGCTTTCTCGTCAATCCTGGAAATCTCATGCTCAATCTCTGCTTGTGCTCTAGTGTAATGCTCGTCATCCTCTTCTTCATACAGCTCTTTAAGCTCATGCAACTCCTTTTCATACAGCTCCACCAGGTACTTCCTTTTGCTTCTAATATGCGGACTAGCAATCAAACCCTGATCACCTATTGAGGGGGTATCAACACTTGTACAACCCGAACGCACTACTGTTGTACCATGCATAGATCTAGAATACAGCTTCAAATCAACGTTTTCCCCAACTCTCATCAAATCACTGGCAACTTTTGAATACAACAACGGTTTGAACATGTACAGTGAATTTTGGCACAACGGGCATGAATTTCCACTCACTTGCCGATACTTGCAAAGACACAACAAACAATATACATGCCCACATTTCGTTAACCGAGGAGCCACCGGAGGGCAATGCAAGCAGATAGGACATCGATCGATATCACTAACATCATGATCAACAATAACTCGTTCGACTTTATCCCACTCAACCTCCACCTCATTCGAATCCGATTGTCGTTGCCAGTCTGAGGACATCAAGTACCTCCATTCTTTAATCTCTGACAAATCTTCTTCTTTATTCGAGCTTCGTCGATGTTTTTCTACACATTTTGTACTACCTGGAACCGTTGTTCTCTGGAGCATCCGTTTATACTCCGGATCCCAAGCTTTCCGTTTTCGTCCCATCGGTGGGTGGTTGAAGTGAAGATGTTGGAAATCAAGAAAAAGTGTCTTTGGATGTAGAGCGCGAGTTTCGAGCAAAATTTCTTATCGCCGCGGTGGGTGGCGGCGCGCACTTTAGAGAAAATAAATTTTCGGCCTTTAATTTTTTCTTACAACCTAGACAATATCATGAGTGACGACGAAATTGATCGGCTGCTATCAGCTGCTAAGGAAAATCTACAAGCTCCAGCACCTGAAGAAGAAGACTCTATAGAAACAATAAGCGAAGCATGGAAAAGTTTACCACAGATAGAAGATGATCTTACAAATGATTCCACAAGGCGGAAGAAATCCGCGGCTGGAGTAACGACATTAACAAAAGATGAAGAAAAGCATGCACAAAAAGGAATTCGACGAGTGATTGATCCAGTGAGAGTCAAGTTGGATAAAAAACGGGATGAAGAGTCCCATGCGGGCGATAAGTGGTTTAACATGCCAAAGACTGAAGTCACTCCAGCTATCAAACGGGATTTGCAAATGCTTTCAATGCGACATGTATTGGATCCGAAACGACATTATAGAAAGGATAAGAGCGGTCCACCAAAATATTTTCAAACTGGTACCATTGTTGAAGGCAATACTGAATTTTTCTCTGCTAGAATGACCAACAAGGAACGGAAACAGACTCTTGCAGACGAAATTCTTGCGGATCAATCTACTCAAACATATTTCAAGCGAAAGTATGGAGAAATTCAAGCATCACGGACTTCTGGTCGAAAATCGCATTACAAGAAAGTTAAACAGATGCGTAAAAAGTTGTAAGATTTACTTTATTTAATAATTTAATCATTGTTGTACCTCACCTTTTGACAAGAATGTCAGTACTTTGTCAACATTCCACCCATTATCAGACTCTGTCTTTTTCAACAACCCTGTATCTACATCACCTCTGTCAGACTGTTCACGGGTGAGGAACCCGGTCCATTCTCGTTCATCTCTGGCATTCTCCACTACAGTATTTGCCCATTCACAGAATTCATCGTCATGACGAACAACCATGTTTTGTGCCTGCTCCCCACCTTGTTTGATCCATTCTTCAACTTGAGGCGCATTTTTCTTCCGCAACAATGTCGTCAGTAACGAAGGTTGAGTAGCAGTGGGGAAATTCGGTAGCGGATATACAACTGTCCGTTCTAACAATTCTGAACATCCTTGTATCGTTGTTGTTAGCGAGGTCAATTGTGTGAGGATGACGCTGAATTGGCCGTGAAGTCCTGGCCATGATGGCAATGTCGCCTGGGCTATCTGATGTTTAAGCCCAGTTAATGAATGTACTAACTGGATCAACCGTAGTCGTAGTGATTCAAGTGCTGCGATTGGTACGCTGGATAGATCTGGTGCTGGTTCTTCCATGGCGGAGGTGGTGAAGGATAAAACTGGTGGGCTGAGCGCGTAGTAATCATTTTAAGGCGGAAAAAAGAAAAAAAATCGGGGACGCATTAGGGATTCGAAACGACGAATACGTTTAGAGCACGACGAACTGTACAAGCGCACGTATATCACTTAGAAAAAAGAGGTTATTACATGAGAAAGGATATGCTCGATCACTTCGATTGGGTTAAGAAGGTAAAGGACGTAGGAGCTGCTGTGATTTTAGTCATGAGCCGCCGGCGGCTGATGAAACACCGGAAAGGAGAAGCAGGCATTGATCGCCCGGCTTGAGCTTGAAAATCATATTTTTTCAATCACTCTCGCCCCAATTCCAAGGAATAATGAAAATGCTTTCCAAACTTCATTAATTGGTGTAATACACCTAGAAAATCAGTCTTCCTGTGTACCTATCGCGGTTAATATCCTAATCGACACTCTTCACTCTCCCAACATTTTTTACCACTACACCAATGAAACAAGACCGGCTATCGATCCAAGACGAGCAACGCAAAGAAAAGGACCAAAAGCTCCGGAAACGTAAAGAACAGCGCAAAAAGGACCGTTCTGAAAAGCTATCCAAACGCAATCCGGTATTACTAGAACGACAAATCGCTGACCTGACCAAGAAAGGATCACTAGCGCGACATGAAGAAAACCAGTTAGCTGACTTGCAGCGCGAACTTGACGAGGTTGTTCGAGCCAAGCAGAAGCTTGGTGTTAAATATACACCTTTAGATTTATCAAAACCGAGAGAAAACCGCAAAAGTGTATATTATGATCCAGATTTGAATCCATCGGGAGATCCACCGCCGGGAATGCCATACGCCGAGGTGGACGATCTGAATGAGGACGAAGGGTACTCGACTTCAGATTCAGTTTCAGAAATACCAATGCCGTCAGCAAATGTAAAACAACAGACTAAAACGGCTACTGGTCCAGCAAAAACAACATACGAAGCTGCTCCAGTTATGAAGGACTTCCAAAAGGAAAGCACAGCGTTTACACCAACAGTGATCACCAAGAAGCAAAAGACAAGCAGGTCGGCGGAAGCCCCGTCGTCAAGGCAACCTATTCTGGAAGATTATCAAGAGTAAGCTAATATACTATTTATCTAATAATGTACAAAAAAAAAAATTCTAATCACTGTCACTGTCCATCACAATCGATGGAAGTTCGACATCGTCATCACTATCCGAGTCAACATCCACAACATGAGACTGCGTTGTGACAATCGGTTTAGTATCCCCTCCGGACGAAGACGAGAACAATACCGGGTGCGGGAAGGTCTCTTCGACAGTCTCTTCTATTACAATATCTTCTGATGACGTTGTTGTAACGTCACTGTTTGGAGTGCCCCCCGTCACAGCTGGTATAGGGACTTCTGCAGTAACCATAGTGCTTGTTGCAGTAGTTGCAGGTACATCCATGTATGGCTGTGAGATAAAAGATATCCCGATGGAGTTAGGCGATTGATCAATTGTAGCCTGTCGAGCCACAGTTTCCATCATGACCTCATCATCTTCATCCAATTCAGCAGCTCTGTCTGATAGTACGGCCTGTTTATTGAGGTCATGAGAACCTTGAGCAAAAGGAGGGAGCCTTGGATGAATACTTTGAGCAAGTTCATCAGACGTTGCGTTGATCCTTAGTGCCATCGCCAAAGTACTATATTTTGACAATTGTCCAGGATACATTGCCGATCGGGCCGCGCCACGTGTATTGCGGCTGAGGATCATCTGTCGGTCAATCAAAGACCGGGTTTGAATAGGTAGACCTGGTGCTGCAACCACAATAGTCTCAAAGAACTGGTTGACTGCTTGTATGATGGATCCATGCGGCTTGTCGTTGAAAACTTCAGGATGCGTGACAAAATCAGGAATTACTGATGTGTTCGGTGGACGGGATGGCTCCAGTAATTTGATGCATACTTTGATAAGTGTTGCGATATCTTCGTTGAATGATGCAGAGGCGAGAGAGATTTGCCGGAATAATCGAGTTGTCAGGTTGATAAGCTTGACAAGGAGTAACCTATTCGCGGTACGGGTAGCATTGACAATCACATGATGCAAAAGCATGTCGTGATATGTGATGAAACAAGTACCCACCAGATCCGAGATTGCGAGCACCAAATCGGTAACCTGAGCATTCAATTGATCAATGCTTGTGAAAAACATTTGTCTATGACCCTTTTCAACACCTGGCCGCTCGGCAGAAAATGGTAACGAATACATTCGATCAGCCACACCAATCAAGGGACCAAGAGGTATTTTAACTTGAATTTTTGTGCCTGTATTCACAAAAGCCTCCAACAATGTAATCAGCAAAGCCAACCGGTTGATTGGTTGGGTACTCGGTTGCAATGCCTCCAATCTCGGCGCACCTTGGATCTTGTGCATATCGAATTCTTCATTAACAAACTGGCCTGCCAGTTCCCCTAGAGTAACATGGAAGTCTGTAATAACTCGTAATACCGCATTTCTCCACTCTTCTGCCTCTTTACCCTTTGGTGCTGCCATATGCAAACATACAAATCCTTGGCATGCTTCCTTCAACAATTGTGAATCAATTGGCTCTTGAGCTGCTTGAGACAAAATCGTCATTAAAAAGTCATGGAATCTTCCAGCATGTGGTCTGAACGTAGTAGACTGTTGTCTCAATACAGTGGTCAATGCCGGAACGATATCCACCCACAACTGCCTTTCCTTACTAGCCAACGTTAACAACTGCTTGATATAATCACCCAACCTTGGTGTAGTGATTTCTCGTGTCATTGCAGACTTTCCAAACGTCCGACTAAACAAAGTACTGAGAGCCTGGATCGCAATCTGATGAGTAGCGATGGGTTCAGGTACCGTTAACAAATGCTGAATAGAACCAGCCCATGATCCACCATGACTTTTGATCATACCCCAACAGCTTGGTAATTGTAGTACAACCTTACAAAAATAGCATCCAAACCATCGAGTAACTGGGCTTTTGCTTTTCAGAAATGCAGATATTCGAATCCGGAATTTTTGCTGGGTCTGTTCATCAGCTGAATCAATAATCGACGGGTTGCTGACAAACAATGTCAGAACATGTTCCGCTACTACCGGAATAGCCTCTTCTTGGCTAGCACTGAGATAAGTGCTCAGTAAGCTCTTCAAGCTCATGTGATAAATACGGTCTGCGTGTATATATTCAAATAGATAACAGAGGAGATCAAATTTTAAAACAAATTTTTTTTTTTTCCCTTGAAAGAAAACTGCGCGCGGGGCTTTCGGAATCAATTTTTTTGCGGGAAATTTTCACTTAAACACGGCACGCACACGAAGCTAACCACTTTGAAAACCCCCTTTCTTTCTCTTTCTCTTTCTCTCTCTTTTTTTTTTTTGTTTTTTCGCCTTTTACCAAACAACACCAGTTCCATACGTTTCAACAACGGATTCATTTTTACATTTTAAAAGGACAAAGTGGTCATTTTTACGGCGTTTAGAGCAAAATTGCCACCGATCCAATCAATTAATATCCCGAGTCTTTTTATCAAGTGGCAAAGTAATCTACACAAGTTTTCAACAACAATGGCTAAAACGCTCACCACTAGCGACATTTTCCTTTATATTCCAAATCTCGTTGGATATTCTCGAGTAATCCTTGCATTGGCATCTTTTTATTACATGCAATGGCATCCAAAGTATTGTACGGTGTTGTACGGGCTTTCTTGTTTGCTTGACGCGTTGGACGGAGCGGCGGCTAGGCGATACAACCAAACTTCACGATTCGGGGCTATTTTGGACATGGTTACCGACAGATGTACCACGTCTTCATTGATTTGTTATCTATGTGTGGTGTTCCCTAAATGGGCGGTGTTATTCCAACTTCTGGTTAGTTTGGATCTTTCGTCTCATTATATGCACATGTACGCCATGTTGACATCGGGAAGTGCTAGTCACAAAAAGGTTGGCAATAAGAGCAAGATTTTGAATCTTTATTATACAAACTCAACTGTCTTGTTCATTTTTTGCGCGTTTAACGAATTGTTCTTTGTCGGGTTGTACTTGTGTTCGTTCCCATTGAAAACTGCTCCATATTTGGGTTATTTCCACGGATATCCATTATCTTATGCATTTTGGATTACAGCCATTTCATTCCCAGTATGGCTAGGGAAACAGATCATTAATGCTATTCAACTATATCGGGCTGCGGTTATGCTTGCAGAGACTGATGTGGAGGAAAAGCTTGCCGAACAAGCATCCAAGCAAAAGTAATACGGAAAGCTATTGGAAAAAAAAAAAAAAAAAAAAACTTGTCTTCTTTTGTAATAATTGCCAGGTATAAAAAAAAAGATAAAAAATAGACTTTTTGAAAGGGGGATTTTTATCTGTTGATGAATGGCGTAGAGTAAAAGAATGATTTTGATCTTTCACTGGGTATACAGAGCCAATTGTCATCTTTTGAAAGTTGAGTAACTTTCAACGACACAGCTCTACCTGTCCAGTGAGTTTGAAAACGAGTTGTTCGTTGGTGATAATAAGAACGTCAAATTGTAGTAATTTATTTTTGGGGATCTTTTGTAACTAATATTAAGAATAAAAATGATATCCAACTTTAAGGGTCAGAAACTGCATGTCGCGTTCATTTATAACAAGGTAGTTTGTGCGTTGAACGCTATCACCATATACCGCCCGGTACCGGTCAAGGTACAGCTCTTCGTCCGAAAACGAATGGGCTTGGGTAAGTTGCTACTGCACACATGTCTTCATCATAACGTTAATAAAACGTGGAAGGATATCATTGAAGAAAGAAAAAAAATTTGGGCTTGGGAGGTGGAGGAGGGTTTTATAGTCTGACAGACGGTCTGAGATTTACGCAGGCGCCAGGGTTGAAAAAAGCAAGAAAGTGTGACCGGTTTATTCAGCTAATGGAGATTACAATTTATATTGATACTTCACAGTCGAGTTAGAATAATAAGCAAAGGAATGGTCTGGTGTGTGTGTGGAGGGTTTGAAAATGTACTCTACTGCGTGGAAGAAGGTGTCATTCATTGGTTCCAAACCGCCGCTTCCATTGCGGCGTTAATTATCTTTCCCTTTAATTACATTTCATAATATATATACTTTCAAAAAGAACGTAAATCCTACTGAGGACCACCCATTCCAAATTGTTTCATCATATTTTGCATCATTGGGTTATTTTGCATGTTTTTCATCATTTCACCCATATCAGGCATCCCACCGGCCCCACCACCACCGCCGCCAAGCATTTCCATCATTTTACTCATATCTGGCATACCACCAGCTCCGCCAGCGCCTCCAGCGCCTCCCGCACCGCCCATCATTTGTTGCATTCGACGTTGAGCAGCAGCCATTTGTGGGTTGTTTCTTGCACCTCCGCCTTGTTGCATCTGTTGCATTCGGCTCATCATACCGCCCTTACCACCCATCTTCTTGGCCATACCTGCCATCATCTTTTGTTGCATCAATACTTCTTCAACATCCCGTACTGATGTGCCACTCCCCCGTGCCACTCGGACAATACGGCTTGGTTGTTGAGAAAATGGTGATCCATCAGAATCCAGCTCCTTCTCAGTCATAGAATCCATGATATAAATCATCGCCTTCAACTTTCTGGTCGTATCTTCTTCTCCAATCTGTTCTGCCAATTGTCCCATACCTGGAATCATTTGTGCTACTTTGCCCAGTGGTCCCATCTTCATAACATTGCTCATTTGATCCCGTAAATCTCGTAACGTGAATTTCCCCTCTTGAATATGCTTCATGGTATCCTTCTGGTCCAATTTCAAGGTAGAAACATGCTCCATCAATCCCTGGATATCTCCAATACCCAAAAGTTTGGAAATAAAGGACTGTGGTGAGAAACTTTCAATGTCTTGTGCATGTTCACCCGTACCTATAAACACGATAGGGGTGCTTGTGGCAGCAACAGCAGAAATAGCACCACCTCCTTTAGCATGGCCGTCCATCTTCGTCAGGATAATGGCACCGAAATTCGAGCTTTCCTTGAATGCTTGAGCTTGGGATTCAGCAGCTTGTCCAATAGATGCATCCAAAACCATAATAGTCTGGTCTGGTTTCACTGCATCAGCAATTTGAACCATTTCAGCAAACAGTTCAGCTTCTTGCCGATGTCTACCTGATGTATCCACAATGATCAAATCAAACTTTTCCTTCTTGAACTTTTCTGCACCTTCTTTTGCAACCTTGACTGGATCTGGTTCAGTGTAAGAACCGTAATAAGGAATCTTTGCCTTGCTAGCATTTTGCTTCAACTGGTCAAATGCACCAGCACGGAAAGTATCAGCGCATACGAGCCCAACTCGGAATCCTCTTCGTTGATAATAAACTGCTAGTTTTGTGCACGATGTCGTTTTACCTGCACCTTGAAGACCCACAAACATGATCACATTTGATTTACCCTTTTTTGGTTTAAAAGGCTCGGCTTCACCACCAACCAAATCAACAAGCTCATCATAAACTGCCTTTTGAACAAGCCTCTTTTTATTTACTTGCGGTGGCTGTTCTTGAAGATTGACTCGCCGTCGAATACTCTCTCGCATCCTCCCCACCAGCTTAACATTAACATCTGATTCCAACAACGCATTGCAAATCTCCTTCAGCATGGAATTCAAAGCATCCTCATCAACTACATTTGACTTGGCCAAGTCGCTGACCGCGGCGTTAATTTTCCGTCCCAAGTCTGCTAAAACCATGATTTTATTGCAGTTGTGTGAGTGTCCTAAAAGTGTCCTAAAAGTTTGTCGGGTTTCAGAAAACGGTTGGGAACTAAATCCCCCACTCCACACGAGTTGAATCAGAACAGTGACCGAACCAGTTTGGTGCCACAGTTTCTGTTTAAAATATTATGGAAGGAGCAAAACTGTCGTATTTTTGCATATACAATCCTGATTTGGATCCGCATGAGAGAGAAATTGAAAAACAGATTGTATTTTCTTATACTTCGGAACCTGTTGAATCAGATGTTAATTTGAGAAGAATCGGTCTTGCTCAAGGTGTGGTCGAGTTTGCCAGGGGGTTTTCCGGTGGAGAACCAGTCAATAACTTGGAAACGACGCAGTCAAGGCTGGTTATAAAAAAACTTGAAGACTCAAACTGGTGGGTTGTTGCATCTGCAAAGTTTGCAAAGATACCAAAGGAGGATGGCGTGGAGTACAATAGTCGAGAGGTATCCACCGCTGACATCATGATCGCGGAAATCGAGAAAGCATATAGACGCTGGAGGCTGCATTATGGGTCGTTTAGCCATTTATTAGAAAAGTCATCAAGAGAGGAGCTGATTAATGGGCTTCAGAAATGGTGGTTTGCATGGTGTGAATATTGGTCTGTGGATATGAACAATGAAGGTGCAGTTGGACTATTCCGTGGTGTAAGGTATACCAAGGGGTCGTTATCTGAAGGAAGTTGTGAAGTGGTGGAAAAGACGTTGAATAGGTTTAATGGTGTGTTGGATATGGTTATTACGCGGCATGAACCTACAAATGCCACAGAACTACAAGGATGCGTGTGGACTGGAGGAAGAATATCAGGGTCAAGTATCGATGACCTGGTTCGATGGACGCAAGACTGTGAACGATGTAACGACGATTCTGCATTTTTAGATGATACTGGGTTTGTATATCACTATGAAAAGGAGTCAAGTCCGGAGTTGACTGAACCAGCGTCAACTCAATCGTTTAGTAACGCTATGAATGCAACTTACAGCGCTACCATGGAATCGATGACGGCTTTTATGGGGATGATGAAGATCAATAGTATATCGTCCATGCTCCCTAGGCAGGAACATAACCCTCCTTCTTCCGAAACTGAGGATTTAGCTGAGAGTAAGTTCATGGTAGGGTTGAAAAGGCATGATTTGGATGCCGATGGGGATGGTGACGAAAGGGAGGAGGACGTCGATGATGCGGAGATTACTCAGAAAAACGTATTTCTTGAGATCGATGGGTCTGTACTGAAGCGCTATAACGTCGTTGTATACAGACGGCGGCCATTTACATTCACATTGGTCTACGAAGAAGATTCCGCACTGTTAACCGACAAGTTACATTATTCTGCATTACACCTACGTCTAGCATCACTAGTCGAGCCATTGAACACAGATCTTCTTTCATCCGAACCCAGCCCCAAATTCTACTACATTGTTCATGATCCTGCTAGGCCTGCCACTCGGAGCTCATTACCGGAAATCCCCCCGTTACCCGCCGACAAGGAACTGCAGCAACTTGAGCCGTCTGTGGCTGAGGCTCTTGTGCTGGAGCGGCTGGACTTGATTCATGTTCATCATGCCATTGCTCAACTGGTTACTGAATGGCAGCAGCAGTCACTTGGCGGGAGAGAACATGAAAGATTTGTCCGTACGTTGCGCAATTGGTGGATTTATTGGTGTAAATTGCCGGATAATCGTCAAGCTGTTTTTGCAAGACGGTGGACGAAGTCTGCCAAAATGCCAGACAAGACTAATGGATTGTTGGCAGTCCTCGGCACAGAAGCGAAGCAATGGCTGGATAATTATAAGCATTACGATAAAGTCTGATTAGCCTGCGTTTTTTTTTTGTTTTTTTTTTTTTAATTAATTTTTTTTTTTTCTGTCTAGAAATATATATTTATCACGTTGAGATGACTTCTGGCTTGAACTTTTGTAGCAAGACTTTTGCCTGTGCTTGAGCGTCTGGATCTTCAGACTTGTACAAATCCTCCACCAGGGCCAACGCTGGTTCTCGACATGGCGGACGTAGCATGATTAAAAACTGCAGCCCTTTAAATCCTAACTTGATACGATCTGGATCGATACATAGTGACCGTAGTTTATAAATCAAATCTCGATTCAACTCCGGCAAATCAGAGAGTAGTCGCAAAAAGCTCTTCAAATTCTCGGCTTCAATCAACGGTACAATCGTATCAAAAAGTTTACCTGCCCATGTATAATATTTTGACTCTGATGGATCTTTATTCCTCATGTCATTTACAACAAACTCGTTGTACCATTCCTCCGTCAGCCATGTCAGAATAATCTCCAACCGTTCCCGATAGTTGGACATGACGTACCGATAAATATGTTCCCGAATTTCATCCTCCAGCCCACTATTTGTACACACTCCCCGAGTCAATAAACGACTGGCGAATACAATCCACGTATCCCTTTTCCAATCCGTAACAGCCAGCCGGTCTATTCCTTTATTAGTCGCTGTAATAACCGACCCTTCGGCATTAACCGAGCTATACCCAATAAGTCGGTCAATAATTTGACCCATGACTTTAACCTTTTGATCTTGCGACAATTTATCAACCGGCGGTAATGCAAATTCCGATGCTGGCAACAAGTTGTCCATTTCATCTTCATCTTCATCGGCAAGCTCTGTTGCTTCAGCAGCCTCCTTCATATAATTCGGCTCGTAATCACTTTCGTCATTATCAAAAGTGTCCACCGGATACTGGTCAGACGACGGCTGGTTATAATCTTGTTCATGCAAACTTTTCAACCGCTGCAACACGACTTGTTTAGAATTCTTCAATAATTCATCATTGACTTGAGATATGCTAGCAAATGCAATATTAACTGCAATCTCCGGTGGGAGCTCCTTGACATCAAAAGATTCAAGAGGGTCATTAGCTCCAAGGAGGTTAAATAAAGAAGTATACGACGCAGGACCGGGCGGCATCGCAGTGGAACTATTAACTGGTATCGTGCTTTGCTCAAGTTTGATTCGCTTGTGGCTGGTATCATCTTGGCTTTCTGCCACCCGTTTCTTGAGTTTTTCTGATGCTCTTCCTTTTGAAAGTGTTGATAAATATGCGTCAATTTGTTGCTCATATCCGGGCAACAACCGTTGCTTCATAATCGACCCCAGCATGAGTTTCAATGCCTTGTCTATAAACTTGAACTCCATCTCTGTTCTTAAATCACTTACCCCTGGTACCGTAGTTTTGGCCGATGAATCGAAATTTAACACTGCTCTCATGATCTGTTTCACGGTGGAGCTTCTTGATCGTAATAATGCGCTAATCGCATGGATTGTACATGTGATTCGTGGGGCATAAATCACCGGTTCTGCGAATATACCCAGCAATTTATCGAGCAACCCAGAACTCTCAGCTTCTATTTTCACGTCTTGTTGTAATGGATGGCCTGGAGGGATTGACGACAATGAAATGTCATCACTACTGAGCAATCTCGGATCACGACTTGCATATGTTTGAACTTTGACAACCTGTTGAGCAAACTTGATACAAGCTGCCTCAATTCCAAATTCCTTTTTTGTGTTTTCATTCCATAATTTATTACACATCGATTTCATCTCGTTGAGCTTGAGCCAAATCTCGTCGTTTCCCTGGTTTTCACATACATAAAGGAACCCCAAAGGGTACACTGTTGCACAAGCTTGAATTGTATTTTTCAATACAACCTTGTCTGTACTCCCGAGTAACGTCAGAATTGGGTCCAAACTTATAACTGTCAACTTAATCAATGTTTCTCGCGGCTGGTCAAAAATGGTGAACGCATCCAAAAAAAATAATGAACACCATCGCTTAACTTCAACATCATCATTATTCGGGACAATATCAGCAATTTCGGTCACCACTGCCGCACAATGTACCGTATCCGCCTCAACGAGCTGTCTTGCTCGATTGAGTTGTTCAATATCGTTCATTGCTCAGGTGTGGTGATGATGAGGAGTCAGTGACGAAGAAGAAAAAAAAAAAAAAAAAATAAGATTGGGGAGCGCCAACCTTTTGTCCCAACTTCCACTGGATTTCGCGCGTTGTCGCCCCGTACAGTCGCGTTTAATACATTTTTTATATATACTCGCGTGTGTTGCAAACATATGACGATACGGCGGATAATAGCGCCAGAGCGCAAAGAATGACAGAAGCGCAACAGTTCATCGCCACACAAACAGCGACAACATTGTCGAGTAAAGATCGATTAGATCAAGTATTTAGCTCGGTATTGGATGTGGAATATGGATCTTTGAGTTTGGATCAAGATACAGTAGGTCGGTTGTTAACTGCGGTGATTAAAGGAGCTATTGAACCAGGTTGGACGATAGATGGTATGAAGATTGAAGAAGATAGTAAAAACTAACAAGTTTAGAATCACAGAATGAATTTCTGTTGCGAGGGTTGAAGGTTGTAAATGTCATGTGCAGGATCAAACCTCCGGTACTACTTACCAAATGTGACGACTCTAGTTTTTTGTATACGTGGATATTTCGGTATTTGGTGCCACTACTTGAAGATGACGCAGCAAGTGATGCTTGTGACACTATTGAATTTATTCTCACGGCGATTTCTCAACATCCAAAGGCATGGTCGAATGTTCACCAAGCTCACGATGATCTACTAGCGCATGTACGATCCGGCGTCTATTCACTAACAAACAACTCGACCAAAGCATATCGAATGATCAACAGAGCTTTATGGGTGGTTATGGCGATAGTCAACAGTTCTGTGAATTGCAACGCGGCTTCAATGCTGTTTACGGATATGGATACCCAGAAACTGGCGCAATTGGTGGGGAAAATGTGGGATTTTTTGCGGCTAGAGAGGGCACATTTTCATGATTATGAGTCGTGTCATGCCATGCTATTCAAAGTGTGTACAAAAGCATTATCATTACCGGGCGAGAACACCGTATGGGTTCAGTTGAGTCTACAATGGGCGTATGAATTTCTCAAGTTTAGTAATGACCCCAATATGACCGATCCATTACTTGATCTAGCAATATTCTTACGGAGCAGCAAATGTATAAATATACCAAAGAAGCTCATTGCGACTTGTGGAAGCACACCAGATGACGTCCAGTTGGCGTTGGAAAGTGTCCGATCTGCATTATATTTCAAAGGAATTGATTTTGAAGAAAGGTTTTCCAGGGAAGAATGGACAACTAAACGAGATAAGATGGCAACTTCCAACCCTGGATTCGGAGACAGAACGCCTCAACAGATGCTTATTTACTGCAAAGGACCGTTTAGATCATGTAGTGATGCGGAAAAGAAACAAGTTATCAAACAGCTTGGAAGGTTTGTTTGCTACACTGCGGGGACGTTATCTGTGAGAGGAGGATGTGAATTATGTGACCTTCCACGACCAAATTACAATGTGAAACGAGACCGACCTAGCAAAGATGTATTTGTCTCTATGTTTGATGCTATCATTGAATCATTCCACGACTCCAATACCAGAGCAGATATCAAGTTGGAGTTATTGTTGACGATGCGGCGGTTCATGGCGACGTTCCAACCAATGCGGCTTGAATCAACAGTTGGTATATGGATTATTGAATGTTTGAGTTGTGGAGTCAGATCTTTGCGGATTACTGCAGGGAAATTGCTGCCTTATTTCGTTCAATGTCAGAATGTTAGTAATACTGCCAAAGTACTGAAAATTTTGGGTGAATTGAGCCAGGCTATGGATAGAAGCTTGGTTGAATCGACGATCATGGCATGGGGTCAGGTAGCAAGAGTTTGCTCTGGTGAGACACTGAATGTGGTTCTGCTGCGATTGTTGGAAGGGCTGCTGAATGACCATACGGTAGTGAATTCATTGACCTTTCATGAACTGCAAGCAGTAGCTCGGTCACGACAAACGACAGTGTACCAATTGTGTACACCCTTTTGGTCAACCATCAGTATTGACGTTGTGAAAAGGATAAATGAAAACCGCGGGTATCTCACTCGGTTCTCTGATCTGCTGGGGGTTACCCCTGAAGAGTTCTTGAGACATACCCCGTCGTATACGCTGCCATATCTCGTACTGGCTAGAGAATATGACATTATCAAGCAAATTTCAGGAGCTGGCGAGTCAAATGAGAAGCTCTTGGCGTTTTATATCTCTCATATGGGTGAGACCTTGGCAGTGTTGCTGGTCAAGGTGCTGAAAGACTGGAAGAGTGAAACTGACGACCCGCTGTCGATGGTCCAGCTGTTGATATATGACAGTGGGCTATTCAAGCGGGATGGTCGGCCCATTGATTTTGGCACGATGGTGTTGCCATTTTTTTCAGATACAGTTTTTGAAATATTAAAGCATTACGATGGAACGAATAAACAGCTGGTAGTGTCTGCATTGCAGGTGTTGGCCAGGTTCAAGTATAAAAATGGGGATTTGGCGCACTTACTAAATGATAATACTGTCCCACAGATTGTCATTTATGCATCAAGTGTGATCAAAAATCTGAATGGCATGAAACCTTATACATTGAAATTGCAATGCTTATCCGCCTTGTCATTGTTGATGATCTGTGCGCCTCGTCAGGTCACTGCAAAGGCCGTACCCCAAGTTTGTGCCAATTTGCAAGCATGTTTGGACGGCGAAGCAATTCTGCAAAACCCTGCATTGCAAACATGGTTGAGTATGGTGGAGAATGTGGAAGATCAGACACTGCGGAGTATTATCAACCTGACGTTTGCATTGGTTGTTCAGCGATGGGATGAGTTCTCACCAGCTTCAAAGAAGGATGCCAAGGCAGTTTTGGATTGTATTATTAAAAAGCGGGCAGTTTTGATCCAAGAAGCAGTTGAAGAGTCTGGGGTGCCGTCGTTAGCTGCAGTGCCAGAACTGGCGGCCCTAGAGTCAAGGTTGCAAAGCTGGATCCCGAAAAAAACAAGCCCATTGCATAAACTTCGGAATCTGTTGCAACGGTGTGAAGATGAGAATGTACATGTGGTCCGACAGACAATCATGGAACTCCGTGATTTGTTAGTATCTGAAGATATCGTGGCTACAGCATTGAGTAATGACCGGACAGTAAAGGAAGTACGCCGGTTGATGAAGACGTTGCTAACTGTATCATCACGTTTCCCGCCTCCAGATACCGATGTGGGTGAATTGTGTGCGGAATGTCTCGGCGTTATCGGTGCAATGGATCATCATCGGGTTAATATCTCGCCAGAAAAACATCAGTTTGTTCTAGTGGATAATTTCGAATCGGCAGGGGAATCCAAAGAATTTGTGGTTATTCTGTTGGAAGAATACTTGGTGAAAATGTACCGGGCAGTGACGGATCCACACGCCCAATTATTTATTGCATGGGGGATCCAAGAATTGTTAAAGTTTTGTGATCTCAATGACAAGAGTTACCCCACATCGGATCATTGGCAGAGTTTCAGCAGTGTGTCTCAATCAACGTTGATTCCACTTCTTTCGTCAAAATATTCCACTCCAAAGTCAGTTAATGTGACTGGATCATCTTATCCAATCTTCAACCCAGGCGAAATGCCTCATTCTCGGTGGCTCAAGACGTTTGCCTTCGATCTCATGTCAAAAGTTAAAGGTAACAATGCTCAAAAAGTGTTCCACGTGTGCTTGAGAGCTACTAGGTCGCTCAGTCAAGGTGGGTTGTTGAATTTTTTGCTGCCATATGCCGCATTAAATGTGATTTTGAGCGGTAATGAGCAACATCGAGAAAATATTCTTGAAGAAGTTTTGACAGTGTTGCAAAGTCCCTCTGTCGGTGGTGCTGATGGAGTATCGCGGTCGGCTTATCATCAGACGATATTTGTGCTGGTGGACTATTTTGCCAAATGGGCCAGAAAACGACGGTCGATCAATGCATTGAATAAGGATGCACATCGAAGGAAGAGCGGTGAGCACGACCCATTGATGGTTCTTGTTGAAGGGTTTTTGGCTCGAATCTCACCGGAATTGATGGCTACACGGTCGTTTGAATGCAAGTCGTACCCAAGGGCAATCATGTACTGGGAAGAGTATCTCCAACAGAAGAAGAATGGCTCATTGAACAATGAAGAAAAGGATTCAATTTACAAGAAATTCCAAGAGATTTATTCCAGTATTGATGACCCGGATTCCCTTGATGGTATCGCTGCCAAGTTCCCTGAATTCAACCCTGATCAACAAATTTTGCGGTATGAGAGTACTGGGCGGTGGGATTATGCATTGGAATGTTATGAAGCGTCGGTTCGTGAGCTGAATACGTGGAAGATTCCTGATTCAAATGTCCAATCCAAGATTTTCAACTGTTTGAAACAGGCCGGGCGGTATGAAGATTTGTTGTCCCGGTTGAGTGAAGAGTCGAAACGAGGCAAAGTTTCCGAAGATTGGATTCGGTTGGGTATTGAAGTTTCATGGTTGTCTGGGAACTGGTCAAACCTAGAGTATTGGTTGGAAAAAACTAGTCATGATAACTACGAGATGAATATCGGGAATGCATTATTGGCGTTGAAATCTGGTGATCAACAAGAGTTGGAGACCAGGGTGAACCGTGCGCGACATAGCCTTGCAACAGAAGTATCTGCTGCTAATCTAACATCACTCGCACAGTGCCACGATAGTTTGATCAAACTCCACGCATTGGCGGATTTGCAAGATATAAATGCGGGGCAGACGATGATGACTGGTGAGCGGCTCGACGCGCGGCTGGAGGTGGTGGGGTCAGATTTCACGGCACGACGGTATTTGCTTGCGTTGCGACGGTCGGCGATTTCGCTAGTCGGTGATGACACCCAACATCAGATTGCCAATTCGTGGATTAAAAGTGCCAAAGATGCAAGAAAGCAAGGTCAATCTGGCCTGGCACTTCAAGCGTCAATCCGTGCGCAAATGTCTGGGTCTGAACTGGGCAAGGTTGAAAATGCAAGAGTGTTGTGGGATCAAGGTGAACAACGCAAAGCTCCAGCTATGCTTAAGACTGTATTGAGTACTCCAATTTTGAATACTTTGGAGAATTATCGACAGGTTAAAGATATCCCCAATATTTCTCGGGAAGAAGCGAAAATTGCAATGTTGTATACAGGGTGGTTGGACACGTCAAACCAAGAAGGGTCAGAAGCATTGTTGCTACGGTATAAAGCGATGACCAAGATGCAGCCGCAATGGGAAAAAGTGCATTATAAACTGGCCAAGTATTATAACAAGTTGTTTGATTCACAAGCGAAATTGCCAGAGAATTTACAAAACACGTCATTGTATGGAAAATTGCCGATGGAAAAAGAAAATAGCATGCTAACACAAAAAATCTAGTTTGGATGGAGAATATGTCGCCAATATGGTGGTGAATTATTTGAGATCACTGCAATACGGCGTCAAGTATATTTACGAAACATTACCAAAGGTGGTCACAGTATGGTTGGATTTTGCCGCGAATATTAATCAAGTTGGGGCGTCTACAAAAGCACGTCGCACTCAAGAGATCATATCAGGAAGGAAACAACAGTTGAAAGCGATCAACAAGCAAATTAGAAATTATTCACAAAAAGTGCCTGCATATATTGTATGTTCTTTTTTTTTTTTTTTTTTTTTTTGTTTTTTGGGGAGATTGACTAACATTCTAGTTCTACTTGGTTCTGCCGCAGTTGTTGTCTCGAATGCTCCATGACAATGACGATACAGTAGTGGTAATCAAGGCGCTGATTGTAGAAATTACAAAGCGATACCCAAATCAATCACTTTGGTATGTCTTTGGATCGGTCAACTCGCATGAAAAGACTCGAAACGTATCTGGAAAGAGTATTATCGACAAGCTACGGGTAACTAAAAGTGGAGATGCAAATCTACGCAAATTGGTTGAAGATGCAGAAATCATGACTAGTTCGTTGATTGACCTGTCGAAACGAGCTACTGATCGACGTGTAATGTCAGCACAACTTACAGAACTTGGGTTCCGGAAATCGGCAGTGCCATCGAATTTGGTCGTGCCGGTACAAAACATGATGAGTACCACATTGCCCTACCATCCAAATGGCATTAAAAACCATACCGCGTTCCCATCGCGGGTCAAGATCCATCGAATCAGCGATACAGTCACGATCCAAAGTTCATTACAACGGCCGAAACGAATCACAATTATTGGCAGTGATGGTCAGCAATACCGAATCTTGTGCAAAAGTAACGACGATGTGCGTAAAGATGCAAGATTGATGGAGTTTGCTCGGTCAATTGACAAGGTATTGAGTACTGAAGATGAAGCCAGTCAACGACATTTGAGGATTAATACGTACCATGTTACCCCCATGACGGAACTTTGCGGGTTGATTGAATGGGTGGATCATGCAGATGCAATGCGGACTCACCTGTTGTCGCTGTTGAAAAACAAAGGGTTGCATATAAATTGGACAGAAGCGAAGAATTCATATGACCAAACTCGGAATAATGAAGCACAGCGGCTACAGACTTTTAAACAGCTGGTCCAGTCCCACCCATCGGTATTACATGAATGGTTTATTGAAACTTTCCCAGACCCAAGTAGTTGGTTGGACGCAAGGACGCGGTTTGTAAGAACATCTGCCGTCATGTCGATTGTTGGATTTATCGTGGGGCTTGGGGATCGGCATGCGGAAAATCTGCTGTTGATCAAAAAAACCGGGGCTGTGATGCATGTTGATTTTGACATGCTTTTTGACAAGGCATTGACATTGGGCGAGCCGGAACGGGTACCATTTCGACTAACACCCCAGATTGTTGGGGCCATGGGAGTCGCAGGCTACGAAGGTTTATTCCGGCGAAGTTGTGAGGTGACTTTGAGTGTGCTTAGGACGCACGAGGGCATGTTGATGACGGTATTAGAGCCGTTTTTGCATGAACCGTTTGTGGATTGGACGGACAAAAAGGCAATGAGGAATTCTTACCCAATGATTAATGGGTTACGGCCGTCGAGATCACCTGAAGAAGCGTTTGCAGCTATTAGGAATAAAATCCGGGGTGTTAAAGCGTCGGAATCCATCCCGTTGAGTGTATCAGGCCAGGTGGAATATCTTATTAAATTGGCGACAAATGAAAGGAACTTGTCACAAATGTATATCGGATGGGCTGCATTTTTGTAAAACTATTTACAAAAAGTTTATCGTGCCTTTGTTTTTTTCTTATTGAGTTAAAATCTAAACGAAACGTAAACAGATGGTATAAACTCATTGATTAATGTAAAGGTTAAGACACCAGTACCGGGGCTTGTTTAATATCAAATTTTTCTGTTTATTTTTAAATCAAAGAGTGGGGAGATACCAAATTGAGTTTCCTGTCTTTCTCTTTCTTTGTAGGTATTCGTGGATTGTTTTGGGTTTTTTTTAGGGCATAATGAACAGCAAGAATTCATAAATGATCTGAGGCGGAATGGAGTGGTATGGATAAGTAGAGCTCATTTGTATTTTGCACCTTCCATACCCAGCAAATTTAAGGTTTGTCTTGAAATCCAATCTGATCATTTTTCACCACGAGACCTACGAGCCTTGCACTGCTCGGCTTTTATTGTAAATACTTAAAAAAGGTCGCCGCATCTAGTGTGGCCAGGCGAAAGTGCCGGAGAAAGAGAAGGTCCGAGGTCAAGCAACAAGGTTTTTTATTGAAAAAGTCTAATCAACTCATTAATCCTATATGCTGTTTCAGTCGCTAATGTACCATTGATAAATAATTTTGCGCATGGTTCTATACAGATCGCAATAAATTGTGTATATTTACTCGGGTGTGTCAACTTTTTCGACCGTTCGATCGGGCTGATCGGGTGAAAATTACCCACCGTGCTCATCTGTGGCTGGTTGAATCGACTGGGCACGATCAATCTTCTCCCACAACGGAGAAGGAAAAAAGGATAACGACGCCGAAAATAGATATTCAAACGATCTCGATTCTTACTGTTTCCCAATGAATTAGGGTTTGCGTACCACCATTTTATTTAAAATTTCTTATTATTATTGTGTTGTTGTTTTTTTCGATCTCGGTGATGCCGGCTGAGCATGCATGAAAGCTGCGGAGTTCACCCGACAGCTTATATTGAACAACCGCCAAGTAAAGAAAAGGAAATAATAAAATAATGCAAAAGCACTGACATCACGTAAATGCACGGACCATGGATACCGGCGAAAATAATATTTTACAGCTTTTTTATCAACAGTTGGCTAGTTTGGAAATTGTGAAACGGATAGTGGTATCGTTAAAAAGCACTGAACCCTTTTAGAGAACCGTTTCCTTCTGCTTCCCCCCTAAACACTTCTTAGCGTGATAATTTAGATTGGAAATAGCGGGCCAGTCTAAGCTCTGGCAATCGTCTCCTCCACAAAAACTGAAACATTAAAAAATATCCATTCTAGAATAAAGATCGCAGTTTTTCTTCTAATCTCAAAAAAAGGCAAGATGTTGGTATATTGGAAACCCCAAATCAGTTTTTTGTATTACACACCCACTAGATTAGATTTAAAACTAAAATATAAAAAAAACAATCCCGAAATCAGAAACCAACACCCTCAAAATAGTCAATTATATTAACTCATAGATGCGCTGTGTTTTCACAATTTTTGCTTTCCTAATAGTTGTAAACTGATTTCGACCGAAAAAGACTCTACCTTGAACGACCAGGCTGTATACCTTCGATATTATATCTACTGTGACGCAATTTTATTATTATTTGTTTTTATTTTTTTATTACTAAACGAACCAATCACCAACGCCACTTTTTCCTAGAGGAAACGGCGGATACACGCATAATAAGCCTTCTTGGCAAACATCTAACGGCAAATATAGAAAATCAGCCCCCAAACAAGGACAGATGCAGATAATGTCTCATGTGGCATTGCTAGGGGTGGTCGCTTGCTCCCAAATCTTTGGCTATATCAACTTGGTTTCCGCACAATCGTTTGCGAATTCAACAACAAATTCTACAAATTCGACATATTTGATACCTAGTTACAGTATATCAAATTCTTCGAGTTGGTTAGAAACTGAGATTTCAAGTTACTATACAACATCATATTCAAATTGCACTACCAGATCTAAAACGGCAGCTTCAACTCTCGCGGTGACAACAGATTCTGATAATTCAAGTTATTTTGCTACTTCAAATAGCTGGATTTACACAACAACACCTACAACAACTACTCCTTCAACAACAAACTCTACGAAATTAGTAGACATTGATTCAATGGGTCTTGGAAAAGTTCTCAAAGGTTTGGCCACTGGGTCTGCTGGGCCGGTTCCAGCCGCTCCGGCTACAAGCCCACGACAAGCACCAACAAAACGACAAATTATGCACAGCCGATATAACCATGGTGCAAACTTGGGGGCAATGTTTGTACAAGAACAGTGGATTTCTGATGAAGTGTTTGGTAAAAAGGCCAAGGGTACTTCGGAATTGGATGCCGTAAAGTCTTTGGTCAAGGAACATGGAATTGATCAAGCAAAGGAAAAATTCGAACATCATTGGAACAATTGGATCACTGATAGCGATTGGAAATGGATGAGAGATCATGGAGTTACTTCAGTTCGTGCTCCAATCGGGTATTGGATGGTCAACAATGGTGCGTTTTGTAATAATACTCCATTTGAAAAGTATGCCAAAGTGTATGAAAACGCATGGACTATTTTCAAGAAGTTGGTGCAACGGGCTGACCAGTTTGGGATTGCCGTATTGGTAGATTTGCACGGGTTGCCTGGTGGCGCTAATGGTGCCGACCATAGTGGGACTACTTCGGGTAAAGCGGAATTATGGTCTTCTTCCAAGTATCGAAACATTGCATATGATGTCTTGGAGTTTATTGGTCATGAAATGCAACCATTTGATAATGTCTGTGGTATTCAGATTCTGAATGAAGCCGAGTTTGAAGACAATCCAAGTGAACAACAACAGTTTTACTTGAATGCCATGTCCCGTATCCGTGGCGTGAATGCAGATGTACCAGTGGTTATTTCTGACGGATGGGATTTGGGCAAATGGGTTGAATGGGTGAAACACCTAGAGGGTTCCATGCAAGGACGGCCAATGGGAGTTATCATTGATACACATGTTTACAAGTGCTTTTCCGATGAAGATAAGCAAAAGAACCCAGGGCAATTGGTAATGGATGTTGATCATTCAATCAATGAAACTGATGCTGCTGATGTTCTTGTTGGCGAGTACTCTTGTGTACTAGATGGTCAATCTTGGGACAAACATCAAGGCCCATCTCGTGATGATGTGGTTCGTGATTATGGACGACGAGAAACTGCAACATTTTACCACCGAGCTCGAGCCGGAACTTATTTCTGGACTTATAAGTTCCAACATGGACGAGGTGGAGAATGGGATTTTAGAGAAATGACTGAAAAGGGGGCCATTCCAAATGTCAAGGTTGTACGAAAACATGATTCTGGATATTATGACCAACAGATGCAAGCTCGAGGGAGAGATGCAGTTGGATCTCACCAAGGTTATTGGACCAGTGTTGACCCCCACAAGGATTGGGAAGTTTGGCGATTTCAAGAAGGGTTCAATATGGGTTTTTCCGATGCTCGTTCATTTGATGCATTTGATAACTCGGAGCTCGGCCGAATGGTTGCATGGAGAAAATCCCGGTTGGCGGAACATGCTCAAGAACGTGGATGGAGTGATTGTACATGGACTTTTGAACATGGGTTTAAACAAGGTGTTCAAGCTTTTTTGGATGCACGAAACAGTTAAAAACAAAGCACTCTTTAGGCATTCTCTGTTGAGATTAGTTATAAGCTAATTATTATTATTTTTTTTTTTTTGTATAAAAATAAACGGTCATGATAGAATGGTAATTTGACAGAGATTGCGGCGGGGTATTGAGAGATGGGAGATGAGATCATGAGACGAGCCGCATGCATACTCCCGAGACAAGTCACACGCAGGGATCATAAAATTAAAGTTTTGCGGAAAAAAAACTGTATTGAAACAAAAAAAAAAAATCCTAGAACTTCTGAAAAAAAAATAAAAAAGTTTATCTAGTATATATATGTCAACGCGACAACAACCATCGCCAATGCAGTCATTCCCTTGGCAGTAACCGCAGTAGCGTCATTCTTAACGCTCAAGGTAGGAGCAAAGTTCTCACTATTCTTATCGACTTTACCGCTACTGGTCTTACCATCCCAACAATACTTTTTGAAACATTTTTGGCATTGGTCTGTTGGGGTTTGTCCTCGTCGTTCCACTTCTCGTTGAACAATAGCACAACCCACACAAGTGTGCCATTCATCATCCAATGTACCATTCTGTCGAGTGGCAGTGTTATACCCGTTTTGAATCATTCCTCCAACTTCATCAGTATCATAAGACATTTTGAACGTAGAAGTGTTGGAGAAATAGGAATGGGCAAAATTGCCAACGTATACAATCAATGGTGGAACGTACATGTCTTTTTCGGTTTCATTTAACGATTTATGCAACAACGAAGTCAAGTTGGACGCATCACAGCCGAAGAAAGTTGGCTGTTCGACCAATCCTTCATTCACAAATGTATTCACATCTGGAACATATGGGAAAACGGTTCTGTTATTGGACCAACTGAATTGTCGTTCATAAGCCGCGACCATTGATGTACCATTAGGCCATGAATAATCTGTATCAGCCGAATTATCAAATGCAAACAATACATCAACTTCTCGTTCTGGTTGCATAGCCGGCTGAACAGGAATATTCATTCCATCTTCACCACCGTCAACCAATGACAAATACTTGGCATCCTTAATAGTAGAGTTGCCATATTCCACATTTTTGAAAGGGTTTGGCGCGTAAATGGCAATGTCATCATTTTTGGCTCCAAGATCGGTCAAAATATCTTGAGCAAGATCATAAACAACACCAGTAACACCAGAGCTGTTCAACTGAAGAATAAATTGGTTAAACAATGACGACGAGGTGCCCATGACGAATCCGACCTGGTCAAACCCGTTGATACAAGTACCATTGCTTTTACCATTATCTACAGTGGTACCCAAATATTTGACATCAGTGAACGCATACAAACTAGGATCCCAAGACCCAAGTTCATATGGAGAGAACTCAAACACGGTAGAGTTTGTCGAGATAATCTTTGTACTTGGTTCTCGTCCATCTGCAACAACCACTGGGAATGGCATTTCATGGTTCTTGAACACCGGGAAATTACGAATATCGTTCCAATTCATCCCTGGAGCACCTTCCTTCGATCCAATAAATTGCTGTGATAAACCTCGCCCCCAGATGTCTGTAAGCGATGTATTGAACCCAGCATCCTTTTTGTCATCAAGAGCATGTTTGATATGATCCCAGTATTTAGCAGTCGAAAATACATTGATCCCGCCTGGGTTAACGATGGAGTGTTCCAAATCCCAGATATCTTCATCTCCTTGCAAATCTTGGATCGAGGAGAAATTGTTCAAAGTGATAGAGCCCACAAGCCAGTTCCCACCAGAAAGACCAGCCAAATAAGTAGAAGACTGGACCAACCCACCAAGATGGCCTTTATCGGTAGCATTAACAGTACGATTATCAAGAGCTGAAAATTGTCCAGCCCCTGCCAACATGGCACGATATCCACCACCGGAAAATGCTAGTGCAATGTTCAATGTAGTATTTGACAAGAACTCATCCAAATCAAAATCAGTAAGATTGGCTCGTTTCAAAAAGTCGTTTTGTGCTGGTCTGATTACCTTTTGTCGTTCTTTCACCCAGTTTTTCTCATCATTACTAAGGCCATTTGCCGGTCGAACGAATGAATCCACATCCTTCGGGCATTTGACCTTACCAGGAGCGTAAGAATTCGTAGGAGACCATGCAAAAGCTATTGAAAACCAAATAAATAATACAAGTACTGCCGACTGCATATTTTTGTCTGTGTTTTGGAAAGTTTGAAAGAACGACGAATAAAAATCGAGTTTATACGCTTTGTTCAAAATTTTCCCCTTTTTTTTTCTCCTCGCGTTTCTTTAATTACCGATCCAAAAAAAAAAAAGAGAACCGGCCAATTGCAAATCGATTGGCTACAGGAAATTAAAGTAAAGAAGAAAGGAGCAAAAAACAAAAAAATTAAATAAATAAACGAGGGAAATCGTAAGGTTTATATAAACGATGACGATTGGAGAATATATAAAAAAAGAAACAACCGTATATTTTCCTCGGCCTTGCCCAGAAAAAAACACTGCCCAATGACAAAATTCGCTACGACACGCCCAACGCTGGCCCTCAGTCTCGGTTGTGCCGGAACCCTTTCATTCCGGTTCATTCTACTGTGACCCCCTGCACCGATCAACCAAGTGATCCTAACGAGCTGTGCGATCTGCCGCTTGGAGAAGGATTCTATTAGCGGATATTTCAAAATTATGCGGGGAGGTGACTAACCTATAGAAAGACTATTATCGATTAGCACCCCATGACAAGTATATAGAACACAGATCTATGTTTTTAGATTATGGCCCATTAGACATGAAACTTCTTGAACTAAATGGTGGGATAACAGCATGTATCTCTGTACTAACAATTGCAACTGGACCATGTCGTTGACGTCACACTGCCACGGCAATTGTTTCTTCAACAGATCTCGCAGCTATAGAAGTAATACGTATAGTATCGAATTATGCATTTTGTAATAGCTTTTTTTTAATATTCCAGTATACCGTAAAAAAATTACAAGCCATGCATATTTTTTCGATGTCAAGCGGCTCACGGTGCCAAGCAGCTGACAACCACTACAAAATACGGTGACCAGTCAACCTTTACTACAAAAAGGTATCAAACAATTAAATTAACATGCAAACAATCATAACAAAAAAAAGCACCCAAACTAAACTTAACAAAAATACAACTTCTAATTAATAATCTTTTTCCCCCTTAAATTCTATCACTTTCGCTTGTTCAATCCAGAAGTCTTTCGAACGCCATGAGAAGAAGCAGAAGTGATTCGACTCGATCGACGAGTTGGTGGACCTACTGCTGCTGCAGTCTTTTCTGCCACTCCAGTACCAGCCGGTGGAGATGATGATACCGTTGTAGTGGTTGTGGTGGTTGTAGTAGTGGTCATTTGGTACCCAGCCCGTTGCTGTCTTAGCCGCTGTGGGGATGGGTTTGAAGCAGATCGTAATTGTCGACCCATCATCAATTGTTGTTTAGTGCTTAAACTATCAGTGATGTTTCGTTTTGGCGGCGAAGAAATTTTTTCCATGGCCAGTGTATCGCTGTCTTCCTTGTCACTTGCTTCGTCATCACTGTTTGTCAAAGTAGATGTTCTCGCTGCTGATCGCGCTCTAGTAGCCACTGGCTTGGCTGGTGATACTGGCTTTCTAGCCTCCGCTGCGGCTCGCGCAGGGCTGCATTGAGATGGACTATTCTTTCTTGGTTGACCTGGCGTTGGAACTGGCAATGCTGAATTGGAATTATCAACTTCTCCTAGTATGCTTCGTTCTGGAGTTCTTGGTGGGGTATTTCTCTTTTTCACTTGAACATCGCTTGGCGAATATGTTGATTCTTCGGTAGTAACCGGTACCAATGGACAGAATCCTCCAAGTGAATCATCAGCAATTTTAGACACTTTCATGGTTCGTTTCCATTCTCGGAATTCGTTTTGGTGCAGGTACAGCCAGTGTTGTTGTGGTCCTACTACCATCCCTGGTCGAACAAACCGCATATAAGCAATCACTTCTTGAGCTGTAAACCCATAAGTATAAATCAAATATGCTCCAATCAAACACCCAGTTCTTCCCAATCCTGCTTTGCAATGTACTGCAACTTTGCCGCCCTGGCTGGTTACGCATTCCGCCGCACCGATAAATGCCTGCACAAATGGCATTGTTGGGCAAGTACCATCATCGAAAATCAAGTCCATGTGTCGAATTCCTCGATTTTCAAACTCTTGTCTATTATACAATTCGGAATTCAACCGAACTACCAATTGAACGTCATTAGCTTCAAAGTAATCCAATACTTGGCAGAATGGGTAGTTCAATGGTGCGTCATAATCATGCTGTTGTGGCGATGCAAACGCAACAAAATGTGGTGGAACTTCATTAAAATCACCTTGATCAACTCGTTCATACAATTCGTATTCTTCCAAGTTGAATGTTTTGAGGTCCAACAAGTTTTGTTCCTTTGCTCGCCATACTCCATAAACAACGTCTTGGATGGTGATAGTAAAATCAGAAGGAGCATATCCTGCATCACGGAATGGCATCAATGGTGGATTAGCTTGAGCGATTGGGGCCAATGCCAAATGTGGCGGCCACGATTGGATGAGGACCATATAACAACATAGGATGCATGCTGCATTGGCTCGAGCTTTTGGCCCAGTCCGTGAGTATAATACAATTGCTTTATCACCGTTGACTTCATCAGCCAACATTTCATGTAATTGAACTGCAAATCTATACAAATGGCCGATATGCAATGGACCAAAGTCGTGATGGAATGAGTTGTATGGCAAAGCATCATCAACCGTGAAGTATGCAAAATCTGGCGTATCTTCAGGTGGAGTATCGAATGCTCCGAGATATATTCGATCTAGAAAAACAAGTTAGTGAAATTGAACAATTGAGATTGTCAGATCAGAACATACCTTTTAGGAATTCAATTAGGGGTATCTTTCGTTTCAATGCCATGATGAATGTTGTTGTTTTTTTTTGGTCAAAAAGTGTTTTGAATAGCTGGGTGGTGATTCGAAATAAACAGGAGGTCTCAGAAAATTGAATATCAAGACACGAATAATGTTCTTTTATATCGTAAAACTGTTTTGAATCAATAACAAAAAACAAAAATATTGAAAAAGTTAAGAAAGAAAAAAGTGATTAGCAAGAAGGATGGTGAGAAGTGTGAGAGAGTCAAAACAATAAACAAAACAAAACAAAACGCAAGAGCCACAGCCAAGCGGGTCTCCATGCAGGTATCCAAATCTGGGTTAAGGACCGTTGCAGAAACAACACAACACAAACAAATCAAAACACCTCCTGTGGCGCGCGCGCTCTCCACACACAAACACACTGTGACCACATAACAGCAGATTAGGAAGGTCGCAAAATCTATTCAGTGATGGGGCAATGGTGTTTTTTTAGTGGTTTGAGTAATTAGCGAGTCTAGGTGGATCTGACAAATTTGTGGCAAATTTGCGGCATTTTGGCAGTGTTTTTGTTTGGGGTTTTCTGGTCTGTCTGTCATCAAAAGTATGGCAGCTGGGACAGAACGGACCTCCGGCGCTACTGTGCGGCTCGCTGATTACCACGTGACTTGGGGAACTTTTGGTTCCGATTTCATGAGACTTTCTTCCTCGGCAATTAAAACTCACGTCGCTTTTCGAAGATCCGCAGCTGATTCTCCGCACGAAAAGTATATATAGCTAGTCTTTTCCGCCCCTTACATTTCTGTGATAGACTGCACCATACAATAAAAAAACTAGAAGTTAAATGAGTGGCGTTGAACTTGGCGCTTTAGCAGCACTTGCTGCTGGGTATTTGGACGCAAAGCATATGATTCAAGATGATGTGAAGACCGTGGTAAAGGTACTTGGTTTGGGGTTGAAGGTGGCATTTCATGAAAAGCTCGGTGTACCGAATGTGATTTATCTGCTAGAACGGCAGCTAAATAAACGGCCAAATAGCTTGGCTTTGTTGTACGCTAGACCGGTAGATAACAAAGCCGAGCAGTTGGACCAGCGGTTTATTATTGAACGGTATACTTGGGCGGAGATGTTTGACCAGGTTTTTAAATATGCCCATGTGTTAAAGTTTGATTATGGGGTCAAGAATGGAGATAATGTGGCGATGGATATTACGAATACTCCAGACTTTGCGTTTATTTGGTTGGCTCTTTGGTCTTTAGGAGCGGTACCAGTATTCATCAACTATAATCTTACAGGAAAGAGTTTGCATCATTGTATCAATATTTCAAACAGTAGGTTAATCCTCACTGATATGGAGATTGCAAAAAATGTGTTGGATTTGGAATCAGAGATTAAGGACATGGGCAAAGAAATTGTACTGTTGGACGGCAAGTTTCATGATCGAGTAAGAGTTGCACAAAAGTTTAGAGCGCCACAGCCGGAGCGGAACGTGAACAAGCAGCCATGGAGCCCAGCAATGTATATTTATACGTCGGGGACTACAGGGTTGCCGAAATCTGCGATTTTCTCTTGGAATAAAGCGGTGATGGGTGGCGGATCTTACGGCGCCGCAATGAAGATGGGTCCAAAGACGACATTGTACTCACCAATGCCATTGTACCATTCTACAGCTGCGGCGTTGGGGTTCTTGGCGGTATTAATCCAAGGTGGGTCTTATGCTATTGGACATAAATTCTCGGCAACTACTTTTTGGACGCAAGCTAAACTGTGTAACGCTAACTACGTCCAATATGTCGGCGAGACATGTCGGTATCTGTTGAATAGTCCTGAAGGCCCAGATGATACATCTCATGGTGTTCAAGTAGCAATTGGTAATGGGCTTCGACCGGATGTGTGGGCGAAATTCAAAGAACGATTCAATATTCCAGTCATTGGTGAGTTTTACGGTGCTACGGAACTACCTACTGCATTGACCAACTTTCAACAGGGGGATATTGGAGTTGGAGCAATCGCCAATTACGGGCGGTTTTTGAAATGGTTCTTGTTTGCTACTCGGTATACTATGGCAGCAGTCGACCCAAATGATGCAAACAGTCTCTTGAGAGATCCAGTTACTGGGTTTGGGCGACGTACCGCCGCGAACGAGCCCGGTGAGTTTTTGATCAAGATCCCAGACCCCAAGAACGCCCATCATGCGTTCCAAGGGTATTCCAACGACAAGAAGAGCGGGGACAAGAAGATTGTTCGAAACTTTTTCAAAAAGGGCGATGCATGGGTGCGAAGTGGAGATTTGCTGCGGCTCGATGAGCAAGGCATGGCGTACTTTGTGGATAGATTGGGGGATACTTTTAGATGGAAGAGTGAAAACGTGTCTACAAATGAAGTGGAAGAAGCATTCAACGGGATCAAAGGTGTGGGGCAGACTGTGGTTGTAGGGGTGGAAGTACCCACTTATCCAGGCCGTGCAGGGTTTGCCATTGTTGAGCCGCTGGATCCAAACGCGCCACCGGATCTTGGTGCGGTGGCCAAACATTTGCAATCAACACTGCCAAAATATGCAGTGCCAGTGTTTTTGAAATTCTCCACCTCAAAGATTGAAAATACTGGAACAATGAAGGTTCAAAAGGCCAAATACAGAGACCAAAAGATCCCAAGTGATGGAGAAACTATTTACATGTTGAAAGATGGAACGTACAAACCAATCACGCATCAAGACTGGGATAATATTAAATCTGGAAAGTCCAAGTTATAGGAAAATAAATACTGATGAATGGTTGGTTGTTTTTTTATAGATTATAGATCTTTTAATCGAATGGAATCGGTCTCAGCTCGTTTTGATGCTGCATTTTGTTCGCAGCAATTGCACTAGGAACTTTAATACCGCAACAATCCGCCCAGTTGTTATGCACATGAGGAACGTCTTCACCAGGCTTTGGCCTTTCCGAAACTCCCTCTGGCGCTGGTATCAGAGATCCAAACAAGAAATGTTGAATAATCGGTAGCTTGCCTAATACCTCTGCATCGTACATTTTGAGCATTCCTTCGTTCACCTTGGACCACTTCTTGACGCCGGAAATATCATCAATCAACGGCGAATGCCATCGTAGCGATGCAGTTTTCACAGAGTTGATAAACTTGATACAATCGAGATACATGTACTTGCCTGCAAACATGTCTAGTAATTCCGCGTCGTGGATACTTCCTGGTCGGAGATACTTGTGAGTTAACAGCTGAGAAGACCCGAATAAAAACGGCAAGAAATGATAATCATCAAGACCCCAAACACCATGTGACCCAGCCGGTTCCAGCCAGTACATTGTTTGAACTTTTCGAATAGCACTCATATATCTCAAGAAAATGCGTAAAATCACTGCCTTGTAGTTATCCTCCTTCACCAACTCAAGTTGCTTCAAGCATAACAAAAACGACATGAAATTCAATTCATGGCCACTTCCATAATCGATCCGTGTTCGATTTCCCCATGCTTCTTCGAAATATACCGAGACTTCTTCGATTGCTTCTTTTGGCATCCCCGGGATCGCCATAATCAAGTCATGGGATTCCTTTTTAACAGCATCATAAAAATCATGAAATTCAAGTTTACCAAACCGCGAACTTTTTAGATCCGCTGCTGGATACGTTTCAACTAGTTCTTCAACTCTTGCTAATATTTTCACTACAACGTCGATAACCTGTTTGGATCGTTAGTAACCGATAAAACGTCAGTTCTCTTTTTTTTTTTTTTGTCATACCGGTGTGGATTCAGACTCTGCATCATTTGTAACACCAGCCACAGATTCATTCAACCCTTTGATAAACCCAAAAATCAAGTTCTTGGTATCACTTTTTTGGAATACCTCCAAATCTTTATTCGTAAGAATTCGTCGTACTGGAACCTCGTAGGTCATCGTTTGTTAATGTCGGGAAGCGCAAATCACCTCCCAATAATCGCCCCTTCGGCTATTAAATAAATAAATCCCCACTGCGCCCGAACCCCCGAACCTTTGCCTTTCTCCACATTCACTTTATTTAAAAAAAAACCACAGAAACGGACAAAACATCATGGCATCAGCTAAACGGCTTATGAAAGAGCTGGCAAATATAAGAGCAGACCCGAATCCTGCGTTGGAAATTTTGGAACCGCAAGATGACGATAATATATTCACCTGGATCGCAGTAATGCGAGGGCCAGCTGATAGCCCATATGAAGGTATGATTGTTTGAAAGGAAAGCCAGATGTTACTCAAAACTAACCAATGTTAAGGAGGATTTTGGAAAATCCGCATAAATATACCCCAGCAGTACCCACTAGCGCCGCCAGAAATGCATTTCTTGACAAGGATTTGTCACCCCAATATCCACTTTGATGTATGAAATTAAGCAAGATGACGAACCCTCAGAAACTAACGGAAATTTTCTAGACTGGCGAAGTATGTTTGGATGTGTTGAAATCACAGTGGACCCCAGCTTGGACACTTTCATCAGCATTGACAGCAGTACAGGCAATGCTTAGCGACCCAGAGCCTGACAGTCCGTTGAACATTGACGCGGCGAACCTTGTAAGGTGTGGAGAAAATAGTGGCTATGAATCACTGATCAGGTATTATACAGTGGTTTATGCTAAACAGACTCCAATGTAAATATACGCACCACTTTTAATCCGGCATGTACTATAATATACTTTCTGTTTGCATCTATGATAAACGAGAATTTGACGGAACTTTCAGACAAGCTATAACACAAGCGCCAGTTGAAATAAAGCCAGCATTTTGCGTCAATAGCATGTTCTTAGCGGTCAAGTTGTGTAGCTAAATATCTCGGGTATAAAAAAGGGCGCTGATCCGCTCTCAATTTTGAATTCTCTTGTCATTCACCATTTTTGTCTTTTTTTTTCTCTTCGTAATTTGCTTCGACAGAAGTCATTTACAGCAGCCTTCGATCTTCGACAGAGCTTATTTGCTGAAACATAGTTTATTCCTTGTCTGGTTTTGGTCTTTTTGTTTTTTATATAACCGCAGTTCGGTCTTCTTCAAATCTCTAGCGCCTAAACACCATCCATAATTTTGCCACGCCAGTCTAACCAAAAAGCCAAATTCCAGGCCACTGAGCCACTCGATATAATGTCCTTCACTTTGTTTTTCGTCTCATGATCATTGCGAATCAACACCGGCGCTAAACACTTTTTTCTAATTCCAGCCGCACGATTCACGGCTCGGAATACAGTCAGCTCGTCTGGCAGGCCAACTCTGTATGTGGTACAATTCACAGCTGAGAAGTTAGTCAACTCTCCTATTATTTCTTTACTGGAGGGTATCATGAGCGGTAGTTATAGAGTTGCTTTGGAAGTTGGTAATGCTGCATTGGAATAGCCCCGTGTCACTATCAGCGTCATGGTTTTTGAAACTAGTGGGATTGTTGAGCAATATCCTTCTAGCTTTGGGTACTGTTACATACAGATTGGGTCAATGGTCAGGAGTAAACTGTGGGAGTGCGGGAGTGGGGAGTGTGCTAGTTTATGATTACCAGACAAGTGTAGGGATTTTTCCGTCAGAAGTAGAATTGTGAATTAATAAATTAGAAAACAATTGGTGAGGAGATGATAAGTTCCGATGGATATTTCAAGGTCAAGTTGCCCAAAGCATGATTATTATCACAATATTCTCCGGGAGCAAAAAAAAATATTGAGGCATTAAAAAACAAAACCCGAGGCGGGGGTCGAACCCGCAACCTTCAGATGTCAGATCCAATATCAATTGATTACTAGAAGTCTGACGCACTGCCATTGTGCAACACGGGCTTATTAAGCAAAGAACACCGTTTCATAGGATTGCTGCGCCGCATTAAATGCGGCACTGCCGTATCCGCCGGATAAAGCCAACGGAATTGTAACGGCAAGAGAAAAGCTTCAATTGGATAAACCACGTGGTCATCCGTGCGGCTCCGCCGCTGCAGATTTTCCTAATTTTTCATAATATTGGTAGACTCTGTGCACCAGTAGATGAAAAACTAGGCTGCCGTGGTAGTACGGTTTCTGGATTGTGAGTGGTTAGTCTTGGTGGAAAAAATGCCCCCCAAAAATGTTGCGGCCGGCGGGATCGAAAAATTTCTGTACTTTAATTGAAGATAGTCTAAGCTTGGAAGAAGATCAAGTCGAGCTGAGGAGCGTGTCGCCAGGTTTAGATAAGTGAAGGCAGTGGTGGTATCTTTTCTTATTTGTGATAATCGATACGAAGTCAACTCTGAAGCAAGCATTACAGATTGATCAGTACCAGGTAGCTGTATCACTGCACGCCAGGTACCGCTGTTTGAGGTACTATGTGGAAATTTGAATTATAACTGACCTGTTGATTGGGATCTCGGTTTTACGCCCATAGACCAGGAGCCTAATATCCAAAATATCTATATCCAAACTACTACCCACAATTCATCCAGAGTCTGGATTTCTGCCAGACCTCTCAACAATCATGTCATTGGATGTTTCATAATGGGTCACCATGTGTTGAAAATTTGAATTTTAATATTTGGGTAGAGAAAAATGCAAAGTGTTTAGGTTGTAGAGCCATATTCAAAAGAGCGGATGTGGTTATTGAGGCAGTAGCAAGCTGGATAAACTAGTGGAAACAGATGGCTCCAGTTACCAACTATCGCTTGAATACACAAGGCAATAACTGGTGTGGTTCAGAGAGGAAATTCCAGTTCTTTGGCAGTACGCGCTCGGGAATAGCTTTCCTTATATGGACGGCCATTTGTAGTTATCTAGGCTGTTAAGATCAGCACCAATCCCAAGTATAATGGCACACAGAACAGCAGACTCAAATCCCAACCATCTCTACCAACTCCTAATATAACTCTATACTTATGAAGCCATTTCAATTGCGAGGAATCTCACGAGTTGCCCCAATAATTTTGAGGTATGACCCGGCCCCTTTTTTGAGCGCCGAAAACCACCTTTTCCTTGACCTAAGTGCCACCAAACTTTTACACCGAAGTGCTGCGACCTCAAATATTCCCATCATAGCTGTTGCTACGTTTAAATCCCAAAACTCCGCTTGTTTTTATTTTTTACAATGCGTGGAGCCGCACATGTTCAAACGGAGTATCACGGATTTTCGCTTAAAATTTTCATGTAACAGAACGATCGTAGATATGGATCAGTCCTGCGGCTCAATGTGGAAGAGTAATATAGTAATGTAGATATAACAATGTCAAGACTACAGGTGAACAACGATGAAGGTAGCACAAGATCCGTTCGGCCCAATAAATATTGCTTGCCTAGTATTCCCTCGGAACATTGCTCCTTTTTATAACTATTCTCATGATACAAACTTCTTAAACTCTAATCTCAAACGTCTTCTTCAAACATTCTGCTTCAGACATTCTGCTTCAAACATTCTGCTTCAGACATTCTGCTTCAAACATTCTGGTACTAATAGTCTCTGCTGGAAACTCTGACGTGACTTCCTTGCGCTGGCTTCTTGTCACGAGGCGCCCGCCTTCTGCGGCTCGTCTCAGATCTGAGCACTCTCGAGTTGATCCGTTACATTTCAATAATTACAACGGGCGTTTGGTGTAGTTGGCTATCACATTCGCTTAGCATGCGAAAGGTCCCCGGTTCAAATCCGGTATCGTCCATTCAATTTTTTTTTGCATTCCTCGAACATGTCCCCTTTTGGTTACCGGGGGGATTGAAAAAAGTATTTTACGTGAAACGCCTGGTATGAAGCTGCGGCGCGGGCAGTGTTGGAAAAGTTTGTTTTTTTCCCAGTGCGCGCTCAGATGCGGCGGCGGTCAACTTTTGTTCCAATGATTGAATTGTCATAGACGGCGGATACAATTGGTCTAGAATTACTGTTCTGATGACATGGAATTCAGTATAAAATGGGCACAGCAATTTCTGCAATCCTCTTTTTCTCATATTGCATATGTTTCCAACAACGCCGACTTCCGACTTCTGCGCCACACGCCCTAAATTGGCTTTCAGGGGTTCTCGCACCCATGTTTAATCCTACATATAAACATTTTTTTTATAACTCCGAGATATTAATAACCCCCGGGCTCTCGGGAAGCCCGGTTTATCCATGGAACTTTGCTTTCAATTATTCGGTAAGCATATGCTCAATACACCGGATACATGCGTACTTCCGTGCATTAAGTCCACAGAAACACACACACCCAGGGATCTTAGGGATCTTGGCCCAGGATTTCAGATACGGATCTCAATGTTCAGCTTAGATAATATATTTGACATTCGGATACAGGTTTGATAGACGTGAGTATTAAAGTAGTGATTGTCCGAAAAATAGTCGATTGGGTTTTAATACGGTACCAAGCTAGGCCGACTAGCTCAATTGGTAATTATAATATTGATTATATATCCCATGGGATGGAATCTCGATCGGCCCGACATGCGGGGATACTTTTTGACCATTGTTTCAAGGCGTGTTCAAACAATGTACTCGTGTCTTGGATCAGTTAAGAAAAAAGGACAACCCCCTCATCACCCCCCGGTATTGATATCGATCCCGGTGGACCTTAACTTCTGGTTTCGCTTGTTTATTACCTTTAGGAATTTAACGTGCATGTTGCATATGTCCGTAGTATACGTAAGAAGTTACAAATCGACATTTAGCCAGTGAATTCTCGCTCCATATAAATGCAGTATATTAAACCGGGCTATTTGCATTGCGTTTTGGACAATTGTCAACACAAAGCCGAATTGGTCTCACATTAATGAAATCTAGCCTCCAGAGCCCGAAGTAGTCTTAGTCCTCGGACATCCATCCCACGTAAGGTAATTATTATAATTTTTTTTGAACAATAATATATTGGCCCATGCATGGTGCACATTCTCCACTGACTCGGAATTTGCAAACCTCGAAAAAAAAACAGACAGGATTTTCTTTTCCTTAAAAAGCGCATACCCGCAAGGCTGGATCGGGTAACTTTTGGGAAACAATCCAATACGGACAATTAAGATATCCAACCGCGAGGAGAATGATAATCCAATAAAAAAACAAAAGAAATATTTATTGGAGATGGGCGAGGGAGGCTACTTTTTTTTGTACGATTGTTCCATGCAGCGTTGCAATGCGATATCCGTGGACTAGCCCACTTTTGATCATGCGCGCCGCCGCCGATTGTTGACCGAAGCTGACTATCCAGGATTAGGAAAGGAACAGACGGATGAATAATAGCCGGTTCATATGACTAAAGCTTTATAATGCAAACACGCGGAATGCGCTGCTGATTGTAATGGTGCAACAAATTAGGCCCCCTGGATTGACGTCCAGCTTACGATATGGGTTTCCATGTTTCACGATCAATGGTCATATCCGTTCAAAACGAACCCTTATTCAACGGTTGTCAGAACCTGTCAGTTTAGAATTCAACGATCAGGATCATTTAAAATAGGCTGCTGCTACGCGCTGGACGTGGCGTGGGTTTTCACCAGGGAAGAGTCTTTAGGGTTCAAATCGAAAAGCCGCATTTATAGACAATAGACCGGGCGTTTGGATCGCGCTGCGGGATATCGTTGCCGAATGCAAAGAATCGATGAACGTGCTGGTCAATTGATAGACAAAGGAAACAAACAAAAAAAAAAACTCAGGCTCTAAAAAGACGTATTTTTTGACAACATCCTACCCTGATCGCGATCAGTTACAGCGCTTGTCTAAGACAATCAGGATGATCAGTTTTTAGTCGATTAGCCGAGCTTCTAACAAAAAGGTCTACAATTGACATTTGGGATTCTCCACAATGTCTCGCTTAGTTTGATAGTCATGTTATCCAAAACGGGACCCTTGCACTAGCACTTTTGATATACTTTGCCAAGTCTAGGTACCATTGCCTAATTCTGACAAAAGGGGCCTCCTTCTTTTACCTAAAAGGGCCATGTCTTTGTTTCAAAAACCCGAAATGAATTGAAATCGCGAGCGAGTATCACCAGCTCTTTTTCGGACTGATAATATAATCCTCAGGTGACCGCATTGTTTAAAGTATTAAAGTTGAGCCTTTGATAATATTGGTGCTGCCAAGTACATTTTCCACCCCTAAATTATACAGAACCCGTAATAAAATCATTTCAAAAATCAATGTCAATTATCAGCCAAAAACCCCAAGCCAAATTGATCTGCCGATCGTGAGCATTGCAACAACAACAACAACAAAAAAAAAAGAGCCTACAGTACGTACTACATAGCCAGTATATGACGTCGTATATGGCATACGGTTGCATTGCGACGGTTATACGACAAAAATAAAAACACCGGACGTCTCCTCCTCGGCTTTTGGATTGTCCTCTACCTCCAAAGTGATTGTCGGGATGTTTTTTTGGTCAGGACAGGGATAACGATAGAAATGTCCAATCGAATGGGTGGTGTACAGGGATCCAAACTAAGAGAGCGCCGTTTTCATGCAGTCTGCGGACACTTTTCGGATTTTCCTTCCCCTTTGCCGGAATATATACGTCAAAGGTGCTATAGAGACATTCAACAGACCTCGTGTACTTCAACTTTTCACATTATAGATCAATGGATTTAGGGCATAGATATCGAAGGATTTATGCGTGAATGGAATATATCCAGGGTCCACAGCCGGCCGCGGGGCTATAAATATACGGTTGCAGTGCATGCAGCATATGCAAAAGGGCTTAGTAGCTCGGCAGCTTGCATTCGTATCTTCATTATTTTTGGATAGTCAAGAGCAAACTCGAATAAAAACTGCGTAATACAAAAAAAAAAAACGGCTGGAAGGGTTTACACCGACGGTCTATAGCTGCGGCTTGTAAGTCTGGTAATCCATGCTCTCCCTTTGCTCGAGGTACCTCGAGCACGTACAGATGTACTTATATATTACCCTTGCTAGTACATGAACCACAACAACAGCAACAACAAACAAAACTAAATCCTTACCTAGTGTGGCACATACTCCTTTCTTTAATCCAAAAGAAGACAACCAAGGAGTTCCTTTGCCGCAAATTTAGGCATTGTTCAAGGATTCCAAATTAGGAAGATATTAAATGCGAACGGTACCTACCCCCAAAGCTTTTTTGTGTTAGATAGAGCAGCATCCTAATTTGTGAATTCATAAATACAATTGATTTATGATGCACACTTCGGGTTCACCCTCGACAGAGAGCCTCAAAACGCGTCCCTGGCGCCAGCGGCCCGAGCGCAAGGACGCGACTTCCTGTGAAAGGAAAAAATCATGCCTGGTCCGTGCGTTTTTTGCAAAAGCAACGACCAGTAGAACCCGCAGACGGTGCATATTCTTGCTTTCGGCACGGTGAGGTTAAAAACCTTGTGTTGGTTTTATTAATACGCACCTTGACATCCGAAATGCTACATGCGTCATTGCCCTATAAGTCTTAGTCATTCCCAGTCGTCCTCTATATGGCATTTTTTTCCGCTGCATATTTAGAATTGAAGCTCTCCATATTTTGTAAATACCCGCACCATATGATGTATGTGTGTGTGGTGTGTATGGCCGAGGTAGATGGAATGTAGACCAAAGGTGGCATCTTAAGGCACGCAATTTTTAAGCTTTCTAGCCGGCGGTATTCACCCCTGATTTATAAACTTGTTTTGACACACAGGAACTGAAAAAGGGTCGAGGGGATCCTCCGGTCATTCTATGCACAGACCGCTCCGGACACGAAGAGCAGAGACAAGAGGTGTCTGTCTTAGCTACACTCCAAAAAGCATGGCAGACCTTCATTCTGGTCAATTGCTTTTTTTTTTTCTTAGAGCTCATCCATCCATCCACATCCACCTTTTTCTCCTCAAAACGGTAACCAATCCTACACACACCACGCAATTGGACAATATGAACCAGTGATGTGGAGAATGAATCACAAACAATCGATAACCTCCCGAAATCTCTTTTTTTTTTTGTTTATACACGTTGAGACCTATAGGGTCTTGTAAACGTTTTTAGATGACCGCTCTTTGTCTGCACAACCCCGATTCTAATCCAATCCAACCAGAATAAATAATATTAGAATCTCGGCCAACTCTGGTTACTTTTGTAGGTTTCTCAAAGTAACAACCTACAGCTGGCTCGCACAGGTCGAGTCGCGGGTAGGAGGTGGGAAAAATATCCATCGCACAGGGTTGTTGCTTTTCGACAAAAAAAACTCCGGGCCACCAGAAGAAAAAAAAAAAAAATTTGACCTATCAAATGAACCAATCAATTGAATCAAACAGAAAAAAAAAGCTCAACACAATCAATCAATCCTCGTTCCTTGCCTATTCCAGGCCAACCTTGGATTTCTTTCTTTCGGATGTGAATAACTCATAGCTTTTTGGAGAAAAACAAAAAAAAGTGATCGCCGCTCAAGTATTTCTACATTTGACTACCTGCTTTTGTCGGTCTCCTTCAAAAAATCAAAAATAAATCCCAACATCCAATCTTTTCAAGCCGAGGGCCCTGAAATTTGTACAGGTCAATCCTTTTCCAAAAAGAAAGCAAATGATACTTCTCGTTGCTTTTCCATTCATCCTATCACCCCAGTACACACTCTCTGACGTCCTATAACCAAATATCATATCCAAAGCACAACTTTCGAATCAATTCAATATCCCCTCCATGCTACCCATATGCACACCACGCCCCCGCCCTTACTTTGACGGCTTAAGCCAGTGACAAGCTTGCACGCTTCTTCTTTATTTTTTCTTTTGTCATAAAAAACCCCCCAAAAAAAAAAAAAAAAAAAAAAAGAAGACCCAGCTCAACTCCGTCCAAATGCCTGGCCAGTAGCTTCATCAAAGAATATATATCCTTCACCATTTCCCACCTTTCGGTTCCACTTTTTTCTTCTCTCTTTTTTGTTGTTGCTGTCTTTCTTTCTTCCTTTCCTTTCGTCCTTTCTTCATTGTCGAAACTGTCCTTCCTTTTTCATTCAACTAGTCACTCCTTAATACCCGAAACTGCATGCGCCTTTCCTTAAAATAAAAACGACAAACACACTTTCCTTCCTAATCTTTCTATTTTCAAATGCAGGCTGCCATTGCTCAATCCAACATGTACGACAATCATTCAAATATTCAATCGTTCAAATTTGGAACTGGTAGCACCGCTCATGAAGACTATCAAGATCGGAATACCCAACAAACCAATCAACAATCTTTATTACCACCAGCAAGTTCTCGAAAGCATGGACGATCAACATCAACTATAGAACCTCCTCCTACTGTACTGAAGAAGAAATCTCGTGCTGATTTGCAAGAGGCCATTCAACAGCAACAAGCTGTACCACCAGTACCAGAATATACTACTGCACCAAGTGATCACCATCACCATTCACAACAACAAATACATCACCAACCACAACAACAAATCCAGCATCCAGGATCTGCATCTGCATCTCCTTCACCATCACCATCACTTCCAGATGATTTCGTCTCAATTGTGACCACAACAGGCCAAGTGATGTATGCTTCACCGTCTGTACAAAATCATCTTGGATATCATCCTTCAGCTCTACAGAATCGATCAATCACCGACTATATCCACCCAAATGATCGTGAACGGTAAGTTTTTTTTTTTGGGGGGTTTTGTTTAAATCCCTGACTCATTTAATGATATCCCTGTTTATGCATTGTGCATGTCGTCTAAGTTGAAACCCTAGTTTGTGTTTTTCGGCAAGGCGCGTGTCCCTTTTCTATATGCGGGTTTTTTTGTTTTTTTGGGAGGTCTCAGCCTCACTCATCTTGTTTTTTTTTTTAGACTGCTAACCACTTTTTTTAGATTCACATCCAGTATCAGCAATGCCATGGCAAATGGTAATCAATTGCAGGTCCTATTCAAACTGAAAACTTCATCTAATATCTACAAAATGTTTGAGATTATTGGCCGGCCATTTTACAACGGGTCTAGTGTGCAATCTCAGCTACAATCAGCGATGCCAGCTACTCCTCATTCCGCCGCACGTGCAGCAGCACAACAAGCAGTCACAGATTCTCGTGGAATCGTGCTCAGTTTGAAGCCATTAAACGACGAATCTAGCAACAAGGAGAATAACCTATGGTTGCGAAGACAGGTATCTCGGATTCAAAAGGCCAAGCAATCTCCAAACGGTGAGCAATTAATGTCGCCAACTGGTCCATATCCACCAATGGAACGGCCACCATCTGCTGCATCGTCAATTGGGGGTGGTGGTCAAGGGGTAGATTCTCCAACAAATCTTCAGCTTTCTGTTTTTACTCCTCCTCCACTGTCTATTGCCAATACTAACCAGAATGAAACTCCAGTAGTGACCTCTGCACCTCCTGCTCCAGGTTATGAACGTGAACCAAACTCAGCAGTGTTGAGTTCGGCGCCAGTATCTGCAACTAGTGCTAATACAACATTAAACACTGCAAATACTACTCCAGGGTCTGCATTCTTGGCTACTCCGTCATATTCAGAATTTGACGATCCTGCCGTTATTCGTGCACCACAACAACACCACCACCATCATCATCACCAACCTCCACAACCACATTCTGCATCTTTTGTTGATGATTCTTGGATTCATGAAACGATCCAACCTCATAAGTATGCATATTCAAGTCCTCACCAAGGTCGGTCCTATTCTGTCTGTGATACACGAGATCCAAGTATCCAATTGTTGCCGGTACAAGAAGAACATCATTATCGAGCTCATCCAATGCAACACAATCCAACTGCTCCACCATTGCGTGATCCTGAACCACTACCACAACAGCAGCATCATCAACAACAACAACAACAACCACAGTCAAACTCGTTATACGCTCAATCAAACAGTTCCACATCCGAATTGAATCAGCAAACCGCTCGTGTAACGTTGGAAGATGATCCATTGTCAAGCGCTTACTGGGATAACTCTTCCAATAGTGAGTTGGTATCGCCACAGTACTACCAACCATCTCCAATTCATGCAGGCCCTCCTCCTCCAATTCCACCTCATATGATGATGCAGCAACAACAACAAGGCTCGTATCTAATGGATCCACACCTCCGGGGCAAGAGTTATTCCCTACCCAATGCATTTGAACCTCAACAGCCACCGCCACCACCAGTTCCAACTAATGCACGGTATCAATATTACTCACGTGGAGATATAGATTTCAGTGGGTATTCAATGGGGATGACGAAATCACCTGTTAGTGGAGCCGCCCCTGACGGGCTAGCCACTACTCAACAATATCACCACCATGGAGCCCGCAAGAATTATAACCTTGCACCAGGTCACATGGCGAAACCTCCACGGCGTAAGGCTTCCAAACAGGGGCTAGGTGTTGAAACGCCTCATGTATGTGCGGAGTGTGGTGCTATGGAATCTCCAGAATGGAGAAAAGGACCCAAAGGTCCAAAGACATTGTGTAATGCGTGTGGATTGCGATGGGCAAAGAAGACGCGGAAGGAAGAAGGACAAGCGCAAGCTGCTGCAATTGCATTGCGAAAGAAGTAAAAGCAATCTTTCGTTGTATAGTTTTTAATCCTAATATTCTCTTTTTTTTTTTCTCTAATGAAATACTAATGTTTTAGTAATAGTAATAGATGGTGCCGTCGTGCGGCTCAAAATGATCAGTATGTTTCAGTCCAAGAGACCTAATTTGACTAAAATGTCTAAAACCTATTGAGCAATTCCCAGCAGTTTCTTTTCGAAAATTGCACTATTTCATTGTTGGTCATTGTTCGTTACCCGTATTCCAACGTATATTGCTCTGTGTTTCTTTATGCGGTGCTCCCAATCGGTGTAAATATAAACAAAGCGCTTGTGTTTTGTGTTTGTGTTTTTTTTTTTTTTTTCTCCCTGTGCTTCAACTTTCTTTCTCCTTCTTTTCTTCTCATACCTCAAAACTGATCCAACATCCAAATCTTTATTATTTTTTGCACTTTTTATTTTCTTTCTTTCTAAATACCCTCTCGAAACCTCTTAACTGTACAATAATCGAGTTAAATCTATAAAGATGGCTGAAGTTGAAGGATCCTCTACACAACCTCAAGATGTCAAGCAACAACAACAAGTCCCAGAAGGACATTCAGTAACAAAACGATTACAAAGTGAACTGATGCAGTTGATGGTATGAATGACATAAGAAAAACAACCAATCTCACTAACTCAATAGATGTCAAATACACCAGGTATTTCTGCATTTCCCGAATCTGACGCCAACCTTCTACACTGGACCGGCACAATCGAAGGACCAAAGGGAACGTTTTACGAAGGACTCAAGTTTAAAATGTCATTATCATTCCCACAAAACTATCCATATTCAGCACCTACTATTAAATTCACAAGTCCAATGTGGCATCCAAATGTCGACATGAGCGGCAACATTTGTTTGGACATTTTAAAGGAAAAATGGTCAGCGGTTTATAACGTCCAAACCATTCTCTTGTCTTTGCAATCTTTACTTGGAGAACCAAATAACAAATCCCCATTGAATGCTCAAGCTGCTACTCTATGGGATAAAAATCCAACTGAATATAAGCGTCTTTTGATGCAACGATACCAAGAAGATGAATAGAGAGATTAGGAAAGATGAAAATGTGTTTGGATGTGTTTTTCTCTCCAATTATAATGATAATAAACAAAAAAAAAAAAAAAACCA